>JARYGA010003664.1:0-28962 GCA_030545235.1 Helianthus tuberosus | reverse complement strand
TTCACCAGCAACTGTTTTAACAACTGCTTCAGTCACCTCATCCACTGTTTCATCACTTAGCTGTTCACCTTCAGTTTCTACCCCCTCTGGTATTGACTCTAATGCCATCAAACAAAATTCATCATTAGAAGGTTCATTAAAAGCACAGAGTGCAAAATTTTCATCACCAAGCTCATCAGGCATGCTGCTCCAGTCAACAAAGCCTTGAGTGAAGAAGCTTTGCTGATCTGGTTGAACCACTGCTGGAGCAGCTGTTTGAGGTGCAACAAATTGCACTTGTGCCTGAGGGACAGGGGTTTGAACGTACTGAATTTGTGGAACAGTGGTTTGGACATAATGCACAGGCACAGGGGTAGCAGCATAGTGAGCAGTGTTAACATGGGCTGCAGGGGTATATTGGGTATAGTGCACAGTGCTTTGATTTTGTGGTCTAGGGTTTGAGCTGGGATGAGTTATTATAGGACCAGTAGTTTGACTCCTGCATTCCCTAGCAAAATAACCTAGCCTATTGCACTTGTAACACTAGATTTTCGATTTATCCAACCCAACCCTTAAATTCCCATGTAACCCTGGGAATTTTCTCCCTGTTCTTTTGTAGAATTTGCTTGTTCTTACACTAAGCAAAGCCAATTGATGCAAGATGTCCATCTCTTCTAAGTCAGTGGGATCAAAGTGTTGCAAATCATTGAGTTCAAAGCACAAATTATCTGACATCCGGTTCTCACAATTTGCAGTAAAAGCATAATTTGCAGAGTGAGGATCAGGGTTGTTAAAATTTCCACCAGCAGTTATTATATCAATGAAGTGATCATAACCTTGTTCCTTACCACTGCTACCAGATTCTTCCTAACCAAAAAGAGCTGTGCTACCGAATGAATAATCATCAGTAACTTTGCCAGACTCTTGCAACTTCTTTTTCTGGTTCAACTCCCTTTCATAGGTCAGGAGTCTACCATGAAGTTGGGTCAGGGTCAGATCTTTGAACTCAACAGAGTTTCTAGTCACAAATGCAATTGTGTCCCATTTATCAGGTAGTGATCTAAGAAACCTACTATTTTGTGTTGATTTTTGAAATTCAACATTAACAAGCCTTAGTTCACTGATGAGACAACTAAAACGTTCAAACTGTTGGGTCAATGATTCACCCTTAATGTGACAGAAGGTTTCATACTGCTGATTCAGAATTTCCCTATTGTTTTCAATGACTTCTTCTGTTCCCCTAAACTGTTCCTTCAAAGCATCCCATAACTCTTTGGCACTGTTACAATGTAACAGTCCAGCATAGATCCCATTGGGTAATGCAGATGCTATGATGCTAAATGCTTTGGCATCGAGTTCGAACTTTTGAAAATCAGTTTCAGTATAGTTTTCAGATGGTTTAGGTACGAACTTCTTTGCATCCTCAGCACTTGGCACCATAGGAACATGGGGACCAAAAACAACAAACCTCCAACATCCAGTGTTCTGTTGAGCAAGGATGTGACCCATCCTTCTCTGCCAGATGTTGTATTCATTACGTTTAAGCATGGGTGGTTTGAAAAGAGAGCCAATGTTATTTTTATCATCTTGTGATTGTGACGTCATCCCGGTTGTTTTACAGGCACTGATTAATCAACTTTGATGGTGATTAAACCTTGCTCTGTTTTTCAACAAAACGAACAAACGATCAGTATCAACTATTATGAGCTGAACTATTTATGTCAAAATGATTGTTAAATCAAATTTGACTGTCCAGGCTCTGATACCAATTGTTGGATCTGAGTTTGGTTTTGATTGTATTTTTCGTTTGAATTAGAATGAAGATGGATGAGTTGTGCAGCGGAATAAGATGGAAATAAACTTTGCATACAATCAAACGAGAGTATTGCTTTGATCAAACACTTTTCACAAAGAACCGAAATATTGAATTTAATTTCAACAACGATTACAATGCAATGCTTGATACAAACTCCCCCTCAGCTAGAGCTCAGTGTTTGTTCATGCAGAGAAGACGATTTTGCAAAGAGCTAATAGAACAGTACAGAGCACTGTTCTATTTATAGGCACTAGCAAACCACTGAGCATCTAAGCTGACGTCACCATGAAAGTGACATCTAACCTCCTAACAAACTCTAACCTCTGATCAATACAAACACTGCTATACTAACTACTGCTATTAGATTTCATTACATAAAAGACATCTAAATAACTGCTGCATCCTTCCACTGCTGTGAACCCAGCAGTACTTGTCCGGATCAGCAGTGCTTGACTCAAGGCAGTAGATTGAACAGAAGAGCTTTAGTCTTTCATCAGGCCTTTACTTGATCAGCAGTTTGGAGGTCAGCAGTTTGCACGATCAGTAGATAGGAGGTCAGCAGATGTTGAAATCACTTTCAAGGGGAGAGACTTATATGTAACATCTGCTTATTCTGGATCCACTGCTCTGATCCAGTTTTGGCTTTAATTATCTGTTCCTTTGATAGGGTTCAATCCCAACAGTAATTGATATAACTTGGAAAGAAATATAATTACGAGATCGCCCTCAATACTGTACAATGGATTTTATTTAAACTTAATTAAACTGGGATTCACTCACCAGTATTTTCCACTGACAAAATGTTTTTAAACGTGTTTCAGGTAACAAAATGTGAAAGCCAAATAGAAGCCAGCCGGACAGCACTGAAGGCTTGGAAAAGTGGCAATAAAGTTACCTAAAATAAAATAGATGTTTTTATTAAATAAAATAGGATTTATTCCTATGGAAATATGTGTACTTAAAACTTGGGTCTTATCCCATGTGTTTAATATTACGAAAATGTGGTATTTCACTCTGATAAAATATTTCCTAACTACGGTCCTGATGAAAATTCCGCTGCCAAATTAGACAATACGCGATACCAACGAAACTGGCTCGCGGCCGCCCGTTCCTATATTTGAATAGGTGGACGGGGGTTTCGACGGAAGGTGGTATCAGAGCTAAGCCATTGATTCAGCCACACAAGTGTTCTGCTGACACCAAAATTCAAATTGTTAGGAAATAAATTACGGGAATACGTGCATAGTTGTATTTTCTTGTTATGTGTTATTTGACTATTTGTTAGTTTACAGTATGAGCGACCAAGGACCATCGGACGCGTACCATCAATTGTCTGGTTCGCCTAGAAGCGAAGGTGCCTCGTCTCAGCCTGCCCTCCCAGGGTACTCTGCTGATACGGAAGAAGGAATATTCGTGTTTAAGGCTCAGTCTGAAGAGTCATTCCCTCAGAAGAAGAGAGGATGGTTCAGTCGAGGGGCACACGAGCGTAGGAAGCGTATGAAAAAGTTACAAGACCAGAGAGCACTAGCAACAGCTAAAAGAGAAACCGATGCCTATGCCCAGGATATGATTAATAGGGGTGTAGCCAACATCCACATCTTAGCAACCACTGCAGCTGACCCTAACCTGGAACAAATGATAGCACCCCAACCACAATCACCAATTCCTGACCAACCAATGGAAATAGAAAACCCTGAAAATCAAGTAGAAATGCATGATTTTAATCCGGAGGAAATACCTAGGGTACCAAAGCCTAATCCCTTAGACCCAAATTACGACCCATGGTGGGATGACAATAGGGACTACGTACAACGTTACCAGATACACGAAGACATACCCATGCCGAACCTAGGAGCCTACCCAGGGTTAGATCCTCTAGATCCCTATTACGATAATGATGTATTCATTAGGGAGATTCTAGAAAATCCTTACCCATACCAGGCCCCTATACCTCCGTACCAGGAACCCGCACCCCAATTTCCGAACCTAGTCCTAGAACCTGCACCCCCAATGAGTGCAGACAATGTACAAGAACTTAGGACATTTGGTGAGGAAATTCTAGAGAGTAGTGAAAGAATGCGACAGGTGGGAGAGCGACTCGTCTGGAAGTACGACGAGCGCAATATGGATTTTTGAATGAATCCATATCCATGAATGTGATGGTGGAGACGGTAGTAGTAGTAGTAGTAATAATAATAATAATAATAATAATAAAATAATATAATATGTGTGTATGTGTATGAAAAAAAAACTACGGATGCCTACTACTAGTAGTGTAACTTTAAATTTCAGTCGGTATTGTAATTTTAATTTCAGTACTGTTATCTAATAGATGCATAGTATATGAATAGAGTAAAGTCGCAATGATTGACGCTTTTGACCAAAATGTGTGTCATGTGATTGGCTATAATTAAATATTATTTTGTGATATTAATACGTGGTAAATGTATAAAATTCAGATGGCCGATGAAGCAAATCAAGAAAATCTGAATAACGATAACCATAGTAACATTAACTTGGTTAATGAGAATCCGAGCATCAATAACAATGGAAACCAAGTGGATAATAGTGCTATCCAACACATAGTGGCACAAGGAATTATAGATGCAATGCCATTTATTATCCAAACTGTTAAGGATGCTGATAATAAAAGTAAACATAGCAGTAAGCGACCAATTGAACCAGAACACAGCGTAAACAATGGACCCGTACTTCAAGTGCCCATTCCTAAAAGAAGAAGAACCATGCCTTATGGTTGTTCTTACAAAGAATTCTGGTCCTGCAAACCAATAGAATTCTCGGGCAATGAAGGACCCATTGCAGCTCTACGCTGGATAGAAAAGACTGAGGCTATTTTAAAAAAAAGCAAGTGTGCTGAAGAAGACAAGATAATGTTTGCTTCTACTCTATTTAAAAACTCAGCCTTAGAAAGGTGGAACACTATCCTCCAGTCTAGAGGAAGTGATAGGGTTTATAATATGGAATGGGAGGAATTTAAGAATATGGTAGAAAGGAAATTATGCCCTCTCAATGAAAAGGAACAGATAGCAAATAAGTTTCTAAATCTTAGAATGATTGGGGTAGATAGTACGGGTTATGCTACTACATTCTTTGAATATGCTAGAATAGTACCAACCCTTGCATCACCTGAACCGGTATTAATCTCCCGTTACATCTGGGGATTAATTGGAGAGATTAGACATGTAGTCAAGGCAGCTAGACCCCAAACTATAGAAGAAGCTGTAGAACTAGCAAATACCTTGACAGATGAGTTAATCCATACTAGAGAAGAAGACCAGAGGAGAAACCTAGCTCAAAGGCTTACCCAAGAGTTCCGTTTTGGGAATTCCAACCGTATGAATATAGGTTCTACCTCTGCCCCATACTGCAAGGCCTGCAAGAAAAAACATTTGGGAAAATGCTCCACTCACTGCAATTTCTGCAAGGCACCAGGACACAAGGAAGAAGATTGCAGGAGAAAATCCAGTAATGGACTATGCTTCAACTGTGGAGAAAAAGGTCACATCAAGCCGAACTGTCCGAAACTAGCTCCAGCTGCGAACAACAAGAACACTAAAAATGCTAGAGCATTTGTTCTGACTGCAGATGAAGCCAAAATGATTCCGGAAGTAATAGCCGGTACGTTTTTAGTTAATGATGTTTTTGCTAAAGTATTATTTGACTCTGGTGTAAACCAAAGTTTTATTAATACTTCATTTTGCAAACTTCTCAATCAACCATTAACTAAACTCTCACAAGAATGTCTAGTAGAGACAGCAAATGGAGGAACGGTTAGGATTTCTGAAATCTTGCATAGGGATGGCAATGGGTCGGGTTTGGGACGGGTTTAGGTAATCCCAGACCCAAACCCGGTTAGATAAGCTTGTCCCAAACCCGTCCCAAAACTTGTCGGGTTTTTAGCGGGTAAATACCCATCGGGTATCGGGTATACCCGCGGGTTTCGGGTAAACCCGTTAATTTAAAAAGATTACTCGTTGGGTATACTCATCTCAAAACCCATTGGGTATCTATCGGGTAACTACTAACCGGTTACATTTTGTATTGTCATTGTAAAAATATATATCAAATAACTACAATGTATACGGGATAGAATACCTATATGTGTAAAAAATGGATGTATCATATATATACATATTTAATAATTTAAAAAGAAATTATATCGGGTAAACGGGTACAGTTTATCGGGTAATTGGGTCGGGTAAACGGGTATATCACTAAATCCCAAACCCGTCCCAAACCCGTTAAAAAAATAAACACTATTCCCAAACCCTTCCCAAACCCGATTAACCGACCCCAAACCCGTCCCAAATGTGTCGGGTTTCGGGTTTACCCAACGGGTTCGGGTTTGATTGCCATCCCTAATCTTGCAGGGAGCAAGAATAGAATTTTTCAATAAAAAATATATTGCAAATCTTTATCCCATGAATCTGGCAGGATTTGATATTGTATTAGGAATGTATTGGTTAATAGCCAATAAAGCTAATATTTTATGTGATCAAAAGTTAATTCAAGTAAATTCACCAAAGGGTGAAATGATCACAATTAAAGGAGATAAACCCTATAGATCCACAAAATTCATCTCTGTGAAGAAAACTACAAGCTATATAAGAAAAGGATCTATAGTGTTTTTTATTTCCATAATCACTAACACTAAAGGAAAAGAACTAAAAGACATTCCAGTAGTGTCTCAGTTTTCAGATGTATTTCCAGAAGAATTGCCAGGGCTACCACCAGACAGAGAAGTCGAATTCAGAATCCATCTGCTACCCGGAACAACACCAATTGACAAAGCACCCTACCGTTTGGCACCCGCCAAAATGCAGGAACTGAAGAAACAGTTAGACGAATTATTAGAGAAGGGATTCATACAGCCAAGCTCATCGTCGTGGGGAGCACCAATTTTATTTGTTAAAAAGAAGGACGGATCAATGCGTATGTGCATTGACTACCGTGAATTAAACAAGGTCACTATTAAGAATCGGTACCCATTACCGCGAATCGATGATCTGTTCGATCAATTGCAAAGAGCTCGATTTTTCTCTAAGATCGATTTAAGATCAGGATATCATCATTTAAAGGTACAGGAAGAGGACATTCCTAAAACCGCGTTTACAACAAGGTATGGCCATTATGAATTTACTGTCATGCCATTTGGTTTAACCACTGCCCCAGCTGCATTTATGGACATGATGAACCGAATATGTAAGCCATATTTGGATAAATTTATAATTGTCTTTATAGATGATATTCTAATTTACTCTAAAAGTAAAGAGGAACATGCAAAGCATTTGCACGCACTCTTAAGTCTATTAAGAAAGGAAAAGCTCTACGCTAAATTTTCAAAGTGCGAGTTTTGGTTAGAACAGGTACAGTTTCTTGGACATTTAGTCAATCATGAAGGAATTCATGTAGATCCAACCAAGATCGAAGCGATTACCAAATGGAAAACCCCTGAGTCACTAACCGAAGTTAGAAGTTACTTAGGATTGGCAGGTTATTATAGAAGATTTATTCGAGATTTTTCTAGAATAACCATTCCTTTAACTAAGTTAACCTGTAAATCCATTAAGTTTGAATGGGGACCAAAGCAAGAAGAAGCCTTTAGAATTCTTAAGCATAGATTAACCCATACACCCATACTAGCGTTACCAGAAGGAACTGAAGATTTAGTAGTTTATTGTGACGCTTCTAAATTAGGTTATGGATGTGTGTTGATGCAACGCCAAAAGGTTATAGCTTACGCATCTAGACAACTTAAGAATCATGAAGAGAAATATTCAACCCATGATCTTGAGTTAGGAGCAATAATTTTTGCCCTTAAAATTTGGAGACATTACCTTTATGGTAGTAAGTTTACCGTATTCACTTATCACAAAAGTTTAAGGTATGTTTTCGGGCAAAAGGAGTTGAATATGAGACAAAGACGCTGGATGGAAATGCTTAGTGATTATGATTGTGATATCCAGTATCATGAAGGAAAAGCAAATGTAGTGGCAGATGCTTTAAGCCGAAAGTATCACGAAAAGCCAAAAAGGGTACGTTCTCTTAAATTAAATATGCAAGTAGATTTAAATGATCAGATAGGAGAAGCACAAGAATCGGTAATCAAGGAGGATACTGAAAAATTAAAAGGTATGATTAAGGAATTAGAACAAGGAACAGATGAAATTTGGAGATTCCATGAAAAGAGAATGTGGACACCTAAATTAGGAAACCTACGTCATCGTATATTAGAAGAAGCCCATAAGTCTAAGTATACGATGCATCCAGGAAGTGATAAAATGTACCAGGATTTAAGAAAGAATTTTTGGTGGATAGGAATGAGAAAGGATATAGCAACCTACGTTTCTAAATGTTTAACTTGCTCACAACTTAAAGTTGAACATCAGAAACCCTCAGGTTTGTTACAACAGTTAGAAATGCCAGTGTGGAAATGGGAGTTGATAACAATGGATTTTGTTACTAAATTACCCAAAACAAGGAAAGCTAATGACACAATCTGGGTGATTGTAGATAGACTAACTAAGTCAGCTCATTTCCTACCAATGAAAGAAACTTTCAGTATGGAACAGCTAGCTAAATTATATGTAAATGAAATAATTTCTTTACATGGAATACCTTTATCAATTGTTTCTGATAGGGATAGCCATTTTACCTCTCATTTTTGGTCAAGTTTCCAAAAAGCAATAGGAACCAGGTTAAATCTAAGCACAACTTATTATCCTCAAACGGACGGACAAAGCGAAAGGACAATTCAAACGATGGAAGACATGCTTAGAGCTTGTGTAATTGATTTCGGAGGTAATTGGGATGATCACTTACCTTTAATAGAATTTTCTTATAATAATAGTTATCACACAAGTATCAATGCTGCACCATTCGAAGAACTTTATGGACGAAAGTGCCGAACCCCAGTCTGTTGGGCAGAAATTAGGGAAAAGCAACTATCTGGACCTGAGATAGTGCAAGAAACAACTGACAAGATCATTCAAGTCAAGGAACGACTGAAAACAGCACGTGATCGACAGAAGAGCTATGCCGATAACCGACGCAAACTGTTGGAATTTCAAGTAGGAGATAAAGTATTGTTAAAAGTCTCTCCTTGGAAAGGAGTAGTAAGATTCATCAAAAGAGGAAAGCTAAGTCCCAGGTTTGTTGGACCTTTTGAGATTATTAGAAGAATAGGACATGTAGCCTATCAGCTACAACTGCCAGAGGAAATGGCAGGAATACATGATGTATTTCATGTATCTAATCTCAAGAAATGTCTAGCCGATAAATCACTTGTAGTACCTCTTAAGGATATAGAGGTAAATGAACAACTCAAATTTGTAGAAAATCCTCTAGAGATTGAAGACAGGAAAGTCAAGAATCTCAAGCATAAGAGATTAGTTCTAGTCAAAGTGAAGTGGGACTCCAAAAGAGGACCAGAGTACACATGGGAGCTTGAATCAGAAATGCAAAGGAAATATCCACACCTGTTCCAGTAGATCTCGAGGACGAGCTCTAAAACAAGGTGGGGAGGATATAACAACCCTAAAATTAAACTGAATCCCTTATAAATTTTCCGACACCCTAAAAATATTTAAAATATCCCTATATGTCTTAAAATACACCCCGTACGTAAAAACGGGCCCCGAATACCTTAAATATTATTAAAATTAATTAAAAATAGAGTTTTTGGAGTTGAGGCGGGCCGCGTAAGCCACACCTCAACCCTTACGCGGGTCGCGACAAGGTAAAAGCTGGCAGGACCCTAGGCCGCCACGTGGCCCAACACCCTGCAACCCTACATGCTGACTCAGATAAGCTATGTCGTTGACCATCTTTGACGCGGACCGCGTAGGCCCTTGTCTCTGTTTATGCGGGCCGCGAGAAAGGCCAAGTCAGGCCCTATATATTGCAACGAAGGGCCTTCAGTCCGAATTCGCTCACAAACGTTTTCTTTCTCTAATTTCTGAAGTATAGGCATAATACTCGGGTATTATACCCCCCTAAATAACAAAGTTCTGCTCCGTTGTAAGTATCATAACCCCTGGATACGTATTAGATACTCTGTCCGATTGATCTAGGGTTCTGTAACAGCTGTCGTGGTTCTGCCCGATGTAGTCGTTGGAATGTCGTCTCGGGGAGGGTATTACTAATGTTAAAACGGGTTATTATACTAACACGTGTGCATTTGTGTAAATTATAGATTGTCACCAGGAAACCCTAAAGGATAATCTAAGACAGCAATGTGACTAATCTCTTTTTTGTTAACTGTTTTTACAAAACCTCATACAATTAATTATATATTAAACAGTTATTGAGTATTTGTAAGGATACAATTATCGTCGGTATGTTGGGGTTTTGTATACAAAATTTGTTACTGGAGGGGTAACATTTCCACAAGTCGGGTCTGACAGTACCATGGGTGGTAATTGATATAACTTGGAAACAAATATAATTGCGAGATCGCCCTCAATACTGTACAATGGATTTTATTTAAACTTAATTAAACTGGGATTCATTCACCAGTATTTCCCACTGACTAAATGTTTTTAAACGCGTTTCAGGTAACAAAATATGAAAGCCAAATAGAAGCCAGCTGGACAGCACTGAAGGCTTGGAAAAATGGCAATAAAGTTACCTAAAATAAAATAGATGTTTTTATTAAATAAAACAAGATTTATTCCTATGGAAATATTTGTACTTAAAACTTGGGTCTTATCCCATGTGTTTAATATTACGGTCCTAATGAAAATTCCGCTGCCAAATTAGACAATACGCGATACCACCGAAACTGGCTCGCGGCCGCCCGTTCCTGTATTTGAATAGGGGGACGGGGGTTGCGACAGCAACAGATAAGGTTAGAAACTAATAATACACCAAAACTCATCCGAATGAAACTCGCCCGAATGCAAGCCGTCCGAATGGGCCATCCGCCAAGATGGAACCCATCCGTTAGGATGGGGCTCACCCATTCGGATGGAGCCCATCCGGATGGACTCCATCCGGACATGGCCATCCGGAGACACCTCATCCACCACAACACAAGACCTCGCCCTCACCTATAAATAGGGGCCTTGTGTCTTCATTTCAACTTTTAAGCTCCACTCATCCGCTCCCGAGACCCCCACTGCGATTCAAGACTTCTTGTAAGTTTTCACTCCGATTTCAACCTCCATTCCACTTCTACTCCATCTTCTTGCTTTATAATCGCAAACACACGCACATATCCTTCAAATTTACTTAAAAAATCATCGATTCTGGACATCTCGAAGGTAGATTCCATTCGTTTAGCTTAGTAAAACTGTTGTGGAGCATCATTCAATCGAGATTGGTTCAAGATCTAAAGGTTTTTCACATTTTACAACTTATCTATGAACTCTCCTTTGATTTTTATGCAATATTGGTGGAATCATGAACCCGTCAGTCTCCCGACTCGTCCCATAGTCGAAGAGCCGACTCTAGGGTTGATTTCCACCAAAGGAATGGTCCGATCTACGGGTCAGACAAGGATTTCCGTCAAGAACAACACCTCCGACCGAATGTGCTATACACATCCGCCATAATGGGCTTGACTCGGTATTCACTGTTGTTTTGTTTCGTTATCGTACCCATCTCCGTTGATTAAAAACATTTTAAACAAAACTTCCACAATTTTAACGGTTCACAAACAACCACAGTCCATCCGTCCGAATGGACCATGTCCATCCGTCCGGATAGACTATGTTACCATACCAAACCTTTTTTCTCGAAATTTTAAACATCGGTTACACATCAGATCATTTCGTTCCAACAGAAATAGCCATCCGTCTGATAGGATAAAGTCATCCGCCCAGATGGAGCCCATCCGTCCGAATGGACTAGACCCATCCGTTCGGATAGACTGTTGGACAATTAACTCGTTTTTACCCCACTCGACACTCTGATTTTGACCGTGTCAGCACTTGGAAGACTTATGTTTCTGTTCCCGTATGCAGGCTGATCCGGCACTCCCTTCAATCCAATCCAGATTGTGTTTACTTGCTAAACACGCATTGTAAGTATACTTGACCCCTTTTCGCTTTAAACGCACCTTTTGGGGTGTAAAATAAGTTCATACATAAACACACTTATCAAAACACATTACGTGTTTAAACTCATTGTCACACGTGAATGACCAATATACATATTTACACACGATGCTTGACACATATGTGCTAGGACTCTTACTCGTGACCTTCCACCTTAGCTAGTATAGTACTATAGTACGACTCGCACCCGACGGGGTCTAGTTAAGAATAACTCACACCGCTCCTTCGCAGTCATCTTAGGACTTAGCTGGAGGTTTTTGTCTTGTTAGTATATATGTTGTGTTGTATCTCGTTTATGTATGTGGAAATTCGCAACGCTTTTATCGACTTTACTATTATATCAAACCTGTATACTCGCCAATACATTTTTGTATTGACGGGTATTTTAACGTATGTTGCAGGTTAATCGCAGGTTATCATGAATCAAGAATAGGAAGTCTAGAAATCCACAATAAAAATCTTGGTTGTCGGATTTGATTTGTTTGAGAGACATGAAATCTGTATGACTATTTATGGAATGTTTGTTTGATAGTATGGGATATTAAACTTGTTAAATATTGTCACTAAATAGTTGTTATGGATTCCCTTGAGTAATCTGATTACTTTTGCCTTTCCTAAGGCTAACACAATGTACACGTATGCAAACACTCGTATAACACAAACGAGTAATTGTGTCGAGATTAGGTGTGAAAACCAAGAACTCTCGATAAGATCACTCACTCAGCGCCTTATTCTTAGCACGATAACCTTTCGTTGAGTTAGGAGTGATGTCCACATCTCAACAGAAATCTCCATTTCTATCTAGTGGAACCCTGAACTTATTCGGTGAGTACAACCACAGCTAGGAGCGAAGTTGTTAAGTTAGGGGTGAAACCCGCAACTAAATAACCCGTTCCACTCCCTAAAATGGTTTTCAAAAGCTCTCACCAGAGTCTTGACTGTACCAACGACTCTAGCAGCATAGTAACTGGAAGGACGAATGCCGTTAGCTGCATCCCGGTGAGCGCATAGTCTATTAGTCAAAAGTGTGTGCTCGAACTTGTTGAGAATAGTTGAACCACTTTGGTTAGTCGATGTCTAAAACCCAAGGCACTCTATCTATTTTCTAGCCTGCAATCGCAGATTTTACGCGTCATCGAATTTATTACGTTTATATGTTTTCGATTGAAAAATTTTACTCTTTAACTATTTCTCAATTTACCGATTTTCGCCTCCCCGCTTTACGTATGCACAACTCGCACAACCATCACACTCTAAAACAAGAGCTGAATGTTCGTAACAAAACTAAACCATAATCTCTTTCTCTCTCTCTTCAATGCATCCTCGCATAATCTATGCAAGTACATAAGTATATACTACATATATACATACATATATGCTTATGTGAACACGTGAGAATTTAGGAATTTCGTGTCTCCTATGTGGCTCCTATGTGAGTACATATTACTATATCAACTATGGCAAGTTTTAACGCCCTCAATCGCATCGCATTCTCAAAATCATTATGATCGAATCTCACTCCAAATCTCTCTTTCCTTGTCTAGATATCTTCGAACGCTTCCAACTCGCGACGTCAAGCCAGAAGAAACGCCGATAAGAGGATCACCTTACTCGTGGCCAAGGTTATTCCTCAAATCGTCTCGCAGATTCAATACCTCAACGACTCTCAGACATCGGAAGATTCAAAGACCAATGCGCCAAGGTCTACATTCTCTTACAAGCAGTTCAAAGCTTGTGACCCGGTGGTCTTCACAGGTGAAGGAGGTGTATCTTAGATGCTTCAATGGTTCAACGCTATCAAGGTTACCCTTCGTTAGAGTGGGTGCCCCGAGCATTTACGCACCACATGCGCTACATGAGTATTTCAATCAAGGGCCCTCGACTGGTGGACAGCCGAGCGTAACAAACGTGGGAGAGAGGCAGCCTATGTGCTCTCCTGGAACAAGCTGAAGGAGCTTATGAAGGAAGAGTACTGCCCTCCCCATGAAGTCCAGAAACTAGAAAATGATTTTTAGGAAATCAAGCAAGTTGAAGGTGACAACGCCGGCCTCACAGCCAGGTTCAAACAGCTTAACATTATTTGCCCAAGCCAAGTCGACACTCCCGAAAAGATCATCAAGAAGTACATCCATGCTTTGCCTGAGTGTGTGGGCGATTTTGTCGAAGCTGCAAGTCCGGCTACCATCAAAGAAACCTATCTCTTGGCCGCAGAAATCAATGACAAGCGAGTCTTGGCTGGATTCTTCTCCAAGGGTTCCACCAAGAAGGCTAACCAGGCTACCACCGAGCCATCTGATGACGCCGCACCGCCGCAAGACACCGAAAAGCCCAGCCGCAAGCGAAAGAACTCGAGTTTTAATTGCTCAGCAACAGCTCCACCCCAAACAGTTTTAAACCCTGAACCTCTCTGAACAGTTCCAGTCCACCCAAGACGTGCCTACACTGGGACTCTTCCCTTGTGTCAGAAATGTACTTATCACCACCAGACTGGAGCCACTGCCGTTATTGCACCAATTGAAATTGTTTTAGTCACTTCACCAACCACTGTCGCACAGGGCCACGACACCAAGACACACCAACCCTCCCAGCACCTCCAACACAGCCCACAGCCCCAACAGCCGCCGCACCAGTAGCTACAGCAGCCACAACACCCGCAGCAGAAGCTCCAACAGCAACCACCGCCCAAGCAAGAGTCTTCAACATCAACACCAACCAGGCGCAGAACGACGTAGTTAATGGTACGATTCTCGACGTAAATTCTTATATGTTATACATGTTCAGTTGCTCGATGTCGCCACAATATGCGATATCGACTGTCTCTCGCTCTCTCTCTCTCTCGTCCTCACACTTAGTCTAAGCTCACACACAGATTATATTACTACCACTATATAGTATATCACGATATAATGTATTTTACCCCGACTACACGTCCTTGGAATAAGTTACGATAAACATGCAAGGACCAAACTAATCGCGGGTGCACATGGGATTATTTTGGTAAGTGCATGGAGATCGTAGTAAGTTCTAATGATGCCATAACGTTAAAAGCATGGTTAAGCATGGTGGATACGCCGCTGTGTAGGTCCCTGAATCCCGTTGGATCTTAATAAGACTGTTTATCTATCAAGGGTGCGGAATCCCCTTGATTGATCTTCGAACACAGAAACAAGATTATGTAGAAGAACAAGAACTCGAACACACAAACACGCAAGCTTTCAAACTGATCTTCTGTGATTATCAAACCCTTAGAAACGTTTTACAATCACTAAGATCTACAAGAACCTAACAGCCGATTTCTGTTTTGTTCTTAACCTCTCAAACTTGAATGCTCTCTCACAAGTTGTCAAAAGTGTCTCTCTAAAACTCAAGACTAAGGTTGTTTATATACACACAGCCAAGATCTCGAATTGGGCTTTGCCCATATTACATTTGTCACATAAACTTGGGCCTAATAGACTTAGTACAAACTTGGACTGATTGGGCTTTATAGAACTCGTTTTTCTTTAAGTCTTCATGATCCAATCTTCTGTTTAATATCCAAAGACCAATCCAAAGCTGTTGTCATATAACATGCACCAACAAACTCCCCCTTGACAATAGCTTGCAAAGGAAACTTTAGTCTTCAGAATCTCACATTCTTTGGTCTTTGGATAGCGTCAGCTTCAACATGAATTCTGTCTTTGTCAGCAACATCTTTGTCAGCAACAGACTCCCCCTAAGCTGATGCATCCAATCACCAAATCTTCCAAGTTTTGATTCAGAATTCAATGTAAGTCTTCACAGCATCCACTCTGCATTGTAGAAGGAGGATTCTACCAAGCAGCAACAAACTCCTCCTCTCTTCACAGCAACTTCTCATCAACAAACTGCTTCAATCTGTATACTATAAAACAAACATCTCGAGAAACCATAAGAATTTTTCAACATAGTTAAAGAATTGTTATTTTACTAGAGATAGTTAAACTGTATCAGATTAAGCATTTTCCAATCAAGCACCAACACGCACAAATTTTTAACAACCACCTTATAACCTGCATGATTTAAAAAGTTTTGAACCCACTTTCTAACACAGTCTCCCCCTTTCGGTAACAACTCCTCCAAGAATAACAGTTTTCCGTACATTAAGAATTTTTAACAGAAAAAGACACTATTTTTGGATTTTTTTTATATTTTCAAATGTAAAAACTGAAAGCAGTAAATAAATATTTACAGACATTCTTTTTGCGAGTTTCGAGGGTAAGAGAATCATATCAGTGTACGGTCATGTCAAAACGCTCTTGTTGTTCTTTTAGTTAACATTTAGATAAGCATCCTATAACGATTATCGGTATTGTTGTCCACATAAGCTCAACTTATCATATGTAATCATGGCGAGGGGATACGTTAAGGTATGATTTATACTTACCGACCGGTGTTCATCCACATCACGACACATTCCCGTATCAAGGTATGCACGAGGGTTCATCTTACCGGTGAGTATACCGATTATCATCTGTTTGACCGAATATGATGTGAGAAACTCACTTATTTTGATTGAAAACAAGCCCTATGTGATAGAATCACTTATTGATGAGGAACTTGATTTTCAGATGCATGAGGGCACAGGAGCAAGTCTGTGAACAGGTCAGTACTTTCGTACAGCAGAGAGACGAACTTGACTCCCGGATAAATGTGATATATTATCACTTATTTTGGGGACATGTGATTGTTAATCACTTATTGAGGTCGAATGCAATATGTACACGTATGTGTGATATCATGGAAGATCTAGACTTGTGTCCCCGTTATTTTTCGGTAAAAGATACAACCATGATACCCAGATGATAAGCAGCATAAAGACCGAATATCTCAGAACCTCGGCAATATCTCAAACGAAATTTCGGTACTAAGACCATATGCCAATGAATGGTTCCCACATGGTCCTCAGTCGATTTAAGTTTATATCACCCTGCACACTTTAAAATGATTGTGAGCCTACCGATACATCTTATATCGAGCTGCTTAGCATATTTCATTTAAGGTTTAAAGAGGTTTAGACAGACCACTGATGTACTATCATTTTCTCTTTTGCTCGCCAGGAAACTCATTTTTGCTTTTCTATTGTTTTTGTGTTTTTGAAATTTTTCGATGTTTTTGTATTTTTGATTTTTAAGAAAAACAGTAAACTATTTACAAAAAATTCTTATGAAAAACCAGTTATTCAGGATTCCTCATCCCATTGAGTTCGACTAAGTGTTCAAAGCGAGCTCGATCAAAAGCTTTAGTATAAAGATCTGCCAGGTTATCTTCTGTGTCGACTCGGTGCAATTCAATTAGTCGTTTTTCAGCACAATCCCGTATAAAGTGATGACGTATGTCTATGTGTTTAGTTCTACTGTGATTTACGGGATTGTTTGTGATTGATATAGTGGCATTATTATCTATCATAATAGGAGTACGAGTGAAATCCAAACCGTAATCGCGCATCTGCTATTGGATCCAGAGAACCTGAGAGCAACAGCTACCCGCAGCAATATATTCAGCTTCACACGTAGAGGTAGACACACAGGATTGCTTCTTGCATTGCCAAGACACGATCCTGCCTCCTAAGAACTGACAACCACCTGTTGTAGACTTCCTGTTTGATTTGCATCCTCCAAAGTCTGAATCAGTGTAAGCAACGAACCTCAAATCACTATCAGCTGGATACCACAACCCAAGTTTAGGTTTCCCCTTCAAGTAACGAAGAATCCGCTTCACTGCTTTCATATGTGACTCCTTTGGATTTGCCTGATATCTGGCACACAAGCATACGGCAAACATGATGTCGGGTCTTGAAGCAGTCAAGTACATTAGAGAACCAATCATCGCCCTGTATTGAGTTGGATCAACATCTTCAGTGCTTTCATGATCTGGGCCGAGATTGTGGTTTTCACAAATGGGTGTGTTGAAAGTAGAGCAATCATTCATTTTAAATCGAGCCAAAATGTCATACACATACTTTGTTTGATGTATAAACATCCCATCCTCCTTCTGTTCAACTTGTAATCCCAGAAAGTAAGACAGCTCACCCATAGCACTCATTTCAAACTTGCTCTTCATCACCTGCTCAAATTCCTTACACATGTTTTCGTCAGATGACCCAAAGATGATGTCATCCACGTATACCTGTACCAGCAGAAAATCTTCCTTCTTTCTCTTAATGAACAGTGTATCGTCAATCTGACCTCTTTCAAAACCATTTTTGACCAGATGTGTAGACAGTGTCTCGTACCACGCCCTGGGAGCTTGATGTAACCCATACAAAGCCTTATCAAGTTTGTACACTTGATCTGGATAGTCTGGATCAACGAACCCATCTGGTTGTGAGACATACACCACTTCTTGGACTTTCCCGTAAAGAAATGCACTCTTCACGTCTAGTTGGTAAACTTTGAAGCCCTTGAATGAAGCAAAAGCCAGAAACAAACGAATTGCCTCCAACCTCGCCACTGGTGCAAACACCTCATTGTAATCAATCCCTTCTTGCTGATTAAAGCCTTTGACAACCAACCGAGCTTTATTGCGTGTGACAATACCTCTTTCATCTTTCTTGCATCTAAATACCCATTTAGTGCCAATCTCTCTCTCACCTTTTGGAAGGTCCACCAATTCCCAAACCTTCAACTTAGCAAACTGGGCCAATTCCTCTTGCATAGCTTCAACCCATGAATTGTCTTTAAGAGCCATATGAATGTTCTTCGGCTCCTCTTGGGAAATAAAGCAACTATACAAGCACTCGTTCACTATCCCAGTCTTCTCAATTGAAACAAATAACCCAGAATTCGCTTCTATGCTTCTTCTAGTCTGAACACCTGCAGTAGGATCTCCAAGTATCATGTCAACTGGATGATCTCTATTTGATCGCGTAGTAGCAACAACATCGACTTCTAGATTATCACCCAGATTTGATCCAACCTCCCCCTGAATATTTTGATTTGCAAACGGATTAATGAAATCCTCCCCCTGAAAGGGTTCAGAGTCACTATCGCTTGAATCAGGATCAGCAGCACTTTGGGAAGTTCCCGGAGCATCTGACATATCTACATTCGATCTAGGCATAAATTCACCTTCATCGTCTTCACCAATCACTGTTTGAATCAGCTGAGAAGCATCTGCATCAGGAACCTCAGGAATATTAAATGATTTAAACACACTATCATAATCATATAATATAGCAGGACCACTCGTTGATTGTTGAGGTTTGTAAGAAGTAATTTCTACATTGAAAACAACCTCAATTTTACCAGTTTTTAGATTAAAAACCCTTTTATTCGGTGTGCCAGGCACGTAGCCTAGAAAGTAGCCTTCATCGGCCACCTCACCGAATTTTTGTTTATCTTTGTTTCGCACAATGGTGCAGGGTAATCCAAATGGTTCAAAGCCTGTTAAGTTTGGTTTTTCATTAAACATTAACTCATGATAAGTTTTGTTAAAACGTTTAACGGTCAAAACTTTGTTTAGGACGTAGCAAGCTGTATTCACAGCTTCTCCCCAGAAAAGAACTGGTAGCTTTGAATCTGAAAGCATCGTCCTAGCGGCTTCAATTAACGTCCTGTTTTTCCTCTCAGCGACTCCATTTTGCTGAGGAGTGTACGGAGCGGAATATTGATGTTCAATTCCCTTTCGAAGACAGTAGAGATCCAGAATCCGATTCTTGAACTCCGTGCCATTATCACTCCTTATCCTCTTAATCCTTGCATCATGGACGTTTTCCAATTTTGTAAAAAGATCTATCAGCATCTCCGCTGTCTCATCTTTTGTACCTAAAAAGAAAACCCATGAATAGCGTGAGTAATCATCAGTGACAACAAGACAATAGTACTTTCCACCTATGCTCCTCACGTTCACTGGACCGAATAAATCCATGTGAAGTAAATCATAAGGGGCATTAATGGAATTTACTGTTTTAGACTTATGAGGTTTCTTGTGTTGTTTTCCCTTTTGACATGGAAGACATTTATCTTCCACTTGAAACCTCAGCAATGGAACCCCTTTCACTAGCTCATTTTTAATAATGTAATTCATTTTGCGGTAGTGAATGTGAGCCATGCGTCTGTGCCACAACATTGATTCAGCTTCAGATGCTTTTGATAGTAAACACGCCACCGCAGCAGTTGGATCCTTGGCACCCATGTCCATGACATAAGTGTCATTTTTCCTTGGAGCACGCATTACTATCCAATCGTCCGGAATGACCAAACCCGGTTTCAACACCAATGCCTCAGTATTTGTAAAATGGACCGAGTGACCCTTGTCGCAGACTTGTGACACGCTCATCAGATTGTGTTTAAGCTGCTCAACATAGTTCACTTTGTCCAAAGTGATCTTCCCATTCGTCACTTTTCCTCGTCCAGATCTACAAGAACCTTCAAGTTTGAGACCAATTGTAGGTCCCTAAATCCCGTTGGATCTTAACAAGACTGTTATCTATCAAGGGTGCGGAATCCCCTTGATTGATCTTCGAACACAGAAACAAGATTATGTAGAAGAACAAGAACTCGAACACACAAACACGCAAGCTTTCAAACTGATCTTCTGTGATTATCAAACCCTTAGAAACGTTTTACAATCACTAAGATCTACAAGAACCTAACAGCCGATTTCTGTTTTGTTCTTAACCTCTCAAACTTGAATGCTCTCTCACAAGTTGTCTAAAGTGTCTCTCTAAAACTCAAGACTAAGGCTGTTTATATACACACAGCCAAGATCTCAAATTGGGCTTTGCCCATATTACATTTGTCATATAAACTTGGGACTAATAGACTTAGTACAAACTTGGACTGATTGGGCTTTATAGAACTCGTTTTTCTTTTAAGTCTTCATGATCCAATCTTCTGTTTAATATCCAAAGACCAATCCAAAGCTGTTGTCATATAACATGCACCAACACGCTGGTACTTCCTATATATAAGCATCTTGACCATGTCGACAAAGTGTGACATTTATTCACGGGACGGAGGAGGTGTGGTCAAAGCATGGTGGATACGCCGCTGGTACTTCCTATATATAAGTGCTTCGCCATGCTAACGAAGTTTCGTGAAGAAAATGCCATGTGGAGTTGAACGTTATTAGACCTCTTATACTATTGAGACTACTTTCAACACGCTAAACTCCTTCGCAAGGCGTAACATCTCGTCGCATCACAAACGCGTCATCGCTAGAGTTTTCGTAAGTCTACACCAACGCAATCGCACCTACGCTAGAATCTATCTCGCTTCGCTATCACTTTACCTCTCAACGCTTCAACACTTTAACGCTTATCGCATTTATCAATTTCAACGCTTCGATACTCGCATCGCTTTTCCCTCTCAACGCTTATCGCTTATCACTCCTCGCTTACCGCTCACCGCTTATCGCGTACGTCACACTCTCACTTTTTGCGTTAGCGTGTAATGTGTGACTTGATCAATATCATTGTATTCAATTATAACAAACAACTATATGATTAAAACATGATGTTCATCCATTCATAAGTTTTAAAATATTACAAACCCAAGTTAAGTTTACAAACCATTCAAGTACTAAGTTCCATAAAAAGGACTTTTAAACAAAAGATATTTAAATCAAGGCTTTGATTCGTATGTCTTATCTAAGATAAGATATCCAAATCAAACCCTTCAAAAGTTGGATGACATCAAACTTGAAAACACTTCTTGAAAACTTTCCCGAAGCTGCCAGATCCATCTAGTTTCCTGAAATACATGTAATTTGAAAACATCAACAAAAGTTGAGCGAGTTCATGTGTTTTGTATGTGAGCTCGTAATAACTTGTAAACATTTGAGAGAATTCCTTTGATAACCGGTATGTAAAGCGTCTATGAACAGATCATTAATGTTTTGCAAGGACATTAATATGTGTGGTGCGTAGGAAGTGTTCAAACCTAGCGAATTTCCTCCGGTCCATCTGGCGGGAACGACATAGTCACCACATGCGGCCACACAAGGACCCATGGGTGAGGCTCGCTACACCCAGATAGATCTACCACTCATGCCCCTCGTTCTAAACTAGATTAATGGCACTTAGGAGAGATACTACATCATCCACATGATCTAACAGTTCATTCCTTAGATAAACCATACCATTGAAACCTTTGAAACATTCGAAACATGTATTTCACCCCTGACAGTTATAAATCCGAAAACAGTTTAAAGAAAAAGGGGGACATAAACTCACAAATTTGCTTCTTGCTGTCTCGTAACTCAAGATCCTTTTCTTGGGTCGTACAACTACCTACACACGTGCTATATTTTATTAGACGTTTAGTTCGTGTAACGACTCTTAGTCTTACTTATTTATTAAGACTTATTTTTGGAATTCTGGTATACTTTGAGTTACACGTTTGATGTACATTATATAATTCCAAATTATATAATTATTAGTCAAAATAAGAATATTTTAACTTAAACTATTTTTATCCAATATTTGGAATATTGTTGAAAATAATATATTTTTAACTTGGTTTATCATGTATTTCTCACATATGTATTTTCCAAGTATATGTATACTTGTATTTGTGTATTTTGCCAAGTGTTGGTGGTGTATTCCGGTGTGTATTTATACATATAGGAATACGTATTTTCTTGTATTTATTAAGTATTTTATACTTAATTTGTGTATAATTTTCCGGAATATTATTTTTATCCAACTAAAAATCACCAACTTTATATTCTTAAAATATACATATTTTAAGAGAATTTTTATAGAAAAATATCTATAAACTTTACTTGGCAAAAATAAGTATACTTTCATATATATCTGAAAAACAATATATTTTTAAGATTAAACTTAGAAAATATATATATATTTAGCTTTCACCAAAATAATATATTTTTGAATTGTTTAAGAAAATATATATTTTTCTCCACTCAAAATAATATATTTTCTATTTTGACAAATATGATATATTTTGTAATAGTTATAAATAGGGGTGTTCATCGAATCGAATATCGAATTTTCGAATTATTCGAATCGAATTGTTCGAATAATTTTTATTTTTCCTTGAATTCGTATTCGATTCGAATTCGATTAAAACCTATCGAATTCGATTCGAATTCGTATTCGAATAAAAAACCCAATTCGTATTCGATTAAAGTTTCGAATTCGAATTGAATTCGATTTAATTCAGATTCTTTAAAACATGTAAAAAACTATCAAAATGAAACATAAATTTTAAAGCAGCCATAAAGCACGATATCACATTAAAAAGTTACAAATAAAGTACCACAAGTCTAAAATTCAAAACGAGACGTCGGGAATAATCACTCCACATTACAAGTTAATATTTTTATGGTTAGAAATCTATTGATAGATACTTAGGTTTTACTTATGGGTCATGTAGTGGGTTTGGTAATGGATAATTTTAATACTTGGAAAAAATTTTGAAAATAATTTATAGTATAGCTTCCTAAAAGTTATATATGTATTATATATAAAAATAATAAATAAAAATGTATAATTTTTATTCGAATTTTGAATCGAAACGAATTTGAAATTATAAATTCGTATTCGATTTACTTGACTCGAATTGAATCGAATTCGAATTCGAATTCTTATAATCGAAACGAATTCTTGATAATCGAATCGAATTTAAACGAATTTCGAATTTTTCGAATTCGAAACGAATCCTGAACACCCCTAGTTATAAAAATTCATATTTTACCGTTTCTTCGGTTTCAAAAATACCGTTTATCCCATTTGTTAAGTTACGAATTTATTTCCGGAATATATATATTTATATTGTCCAATGTCCTTTGTTCGATTTGTCCAATATTCGGGTATAAATTATATATTTATTTTCTTGTGATTTTGGTAATATTTTATATTACAACTTTTAGTATTTTGGTGTGTTATATTATTTTCAAGTCCCTAATGCTAATATAACTAATACAATTAATATACAAGTAGCACATAATTTTGTGACATCTAAATATATATTTCCCTAAATATATATTTATTCATTTTTATTATCAAAAATCAACCTCCAATATTTGTAATAAAAATTATGGCAAATTTTATACTTAAAACCAAGATCAAAATTACTTGTAAACACTTGTTTAAAAATATTATTCTAAATGTTTAATTTTTACAAAAATTTTGCCATAGTTTCCCCTTAAAAATGAAGGTTTCCATGCTTAATAGCATATCTTTTTCTTTTGAAAATTCATCATCAATCAACAACAAGTTTCACACAACTTACTAATAGCCATAAATATGCATTTTACAAGATGTTATGTACTTGAAGTTTTGTAAAACTTTGTAGTCTTTTTGCATGTTGTTTAATAAGGTTTAAGAACACTAAATCCTTGGTTTTTATTTTATAAAACTCATTCTTGCAAAATTTCATCCTTTACAACTCGTAACATGATTTTTCAAAAATTAATCTTCTTGCATTTTTCATGTTACATACACTTTATTAGTTCCATTTAACACTTAAACCATGGTTATTTTCTTTCTTTCAAAAATCAATCCATGTTAAATCTTGAAGTAAACTTTAGTTTCTTGAAAATATTATTTTTGAATTCTTACATTTTCAAGACTTATATCTTGTAGGAATAATCATCCTACACATAGACAAGTTCACCTTCAAGTTGATAGTTTACATAAAGGATGGTCAACATGATTTTCTCAAGATCCATCCTTATACTTGCTAGATCATGTGTTTAATCATCATCTAGCAAGCTTCATATGATGATCTACACCATATATACAAGTAATCAACAAACAAGTTTAATAAATACACTTAAACAACTTTGATATTCATGTTTTTAAGCTTTATGTTCATGATCATCTTTATGTTTTGTTGAGATTCTTTAGTTTACCAAGTTACATTATGCTTTAACCACTAAAATTTTGAATAAAAACAAGATCAAAGGGGCTTACTACTAGCACTATGGCTAGGGAAGAATCAAGATGCAAGTTGATGAGAAATGTGGTTGATAATAGCTCCTAGAGAAGGTCATTCCAATTCCTATGCTTCCAACCTTCTTAGTTAGGCTTGAAACACCTTGAGAACACCTTAGAATGCTTGAGAATAGATTAGAAAACGGAGGTGATGTTGGTGGTGCTTGGGCCGTAGGTAAAGAGAAGAGAAGGGAAGTGATGGTGTTGTTTGAAGTGTTAGGATGTAAGTTGTTTAGATCTTGTGGTCTTTTTATAAAAGTCTTCCAACATCATTTTGCATGGAGGTTAATATGTTCATAATCCACTCAACAAATCTATTTTATTAATCAAAAGAAATCAAAGAGTGGGGCCCTATGTTGGACCGTCCACTTAAGGGGGGGGGGGGTCTAGTTTGATTTTAATTGTTGGTTACAACTTCTAGTTACATGTTAAGTGTTATGTTAAGGGATTTAAGTGTTTAGATGTTTTAAGTAGTAATATGATGTATAGTGATCATAACTAGCTTTGTAACATTAAAACAATGCTTCTAGTTAAATTTTGGTGTTTCGGGTAGTGTCCGGTTGTTCGGTTGGTTACCGGTTCGTTAAGGTGCTAAATTGCGCAGTTTAGTGTGCAATATGATGTCTTTTATGATAGTTTTGATTCCCGACACTTATCAAGGTATTTAGGACCATTAAACCTCATTTCTACATTATATTTTGATGTTAAAAAGCTGAATTTTGTTGTTTTCTTGTAGAATTCTGCAGTTTCAATGTGTTTCGGGCACTTTCTGGCACTTAAATCGTCACTCGGAAGGCAGTTTTATGATCCCTACTTTTCTACATGCTATTCTAGTGTAACTCTTGGTTTCGGGGCTCATTCTGTGTTCTAACATCATGTCTGACTGAGTACTGAACTCCTGTCAGTACTTCTAGTTATCTGATTATTGTGCTAGTCTCATTTTGTGCACTAACTGAACCATACCGGGTTGCATGTAATAATGATAAGCAATCATGCAACATGTAATGCATTTGTATGTTCTTGAAAGTAATCAGAAAATCATTCATCTCATTAGTTCAGTCATGCATAGTCATTAAAGTACAAATTACTGTTTATATTGTACGGAATACATGAAAAAGTGCCAATTGTCACAGGGTATCGCTTGTCGCTCCTCACACTCAACACTTACGCTGCTTCAAAGCTTCAATCGCTGAACGATTCGCGCACGCTCTTATCCCTAAACCTCATCGCTCAGTCTATTCAAACTTCCTCTCGAACTTGGTCCAACCATCTATCGCTTGGACCGAGGATTCTAAGGGGCTGTTTGGCAACATCTGAACCAATAAGTGCTGAATGAATAAGAGGTCTGAATGGGTAAGAGGCTCTGAACCAGTAAGTGCTGAACCAGTAAAGTGCTGTTTGGTTGCACATCTGAAAGACTGTGTAAAATGACATTTTTACCCCACTCAACAAAACTAAATAGCTAATTGATTATAAAAACCAAAGTTGCTCTCTCTCACTTCACAAACTCTCTGCTTCTCTCTCTAAAAAGCTCTCTGTTTCTCTCTCTAAAAGGCACAAACTCCGGCAGTGATGTCGATGATGATAATGACCGATGATGATGTTGATGATGATGATGATAGCAATGGTTGATGGCGAAAGTGGTGGTGTCGGACAGCGGGTTCGAAGCAGGAAGAAGAGAGAGAGATCAGTGAGAGAGAAAGATAGATCGGGGAGAGAATGCGGCATCGATGTTTTTCTGGCAACCCGAAGACGTCGCCGGCGGCTGAGCTTGTTGTTTTCATGCTAGATGTAGGTGTACAGGGGCTCCGGTGGGATGCAAACGGCACAGTGGCGGAGCCATAGGAGTGAACAGCTGCTACGACAAACCTCCGACAGGCTTCGGTAAGTGCCGTTTCTCTTCAGTTTCGGGTAACTTATTGATTTTATACAGTGATGATTTTTTTTGGGATCTTGGTATTTGTTGTGGTGACAATAAGAAGGTCGCCGACGGGTTTAAAGGTGCGGCGTCTGGAGCGGAGAAGGTGCAGCGGTTGCAGCCTGGAATATGATGAAGAAGGAGATGTTTATGTTTTTTAGGATTGAGGGGTATTCAAGTCATAATTGTCATTCAGAGTTTAGTCAGACTCCACCCCATGTATGACTCGGTCAGACACAAATAAGAGGCTGGGTAAGTTTTAAGAGGGGTGAAACAAACAATCTGAAATCTGACTCAATCAGACATGGGGTATTAAGATGCAAACAAACAGGGCTTAAGACCTATCCATGCCATGTCGACACACATGACATTGCTCCACGGGACGGAGGCAATATGACTAAAACATGGTGAATACGCCACTGGTACTTCCTATATATAAGTGTTTTAGCCATATTGACAAACTTTCGTGGAAAGGTGCCATGTGGGGCCCGACACAAATTAAAACTCTTTTTGGTACTGTTAAAACTTATTTTTACGAACAAAATTTTCTACTAACTCTTAGAAATAAATGGAAAATTTTCTGAAAATTTTTAATTTTAATTAAAACCTTTTGGACAAACAAAACTTTCTTACAAAGTTGGTTTAAACATCGACTCAGTTTAACACCACGTTGTAAGAAAATTTTCGTAAATCAAGCTTCCCTTAAAATATTTTAATAACTCAACAAAACTTTTCTTACAACGCTGGTTTAAACATCGACTCAGTTTAACACCACGTCATAAGAAAACTTTCATAAACAAATTTTTTCCTTAAAATCTTTTTGCAATAAAACTTTTCGAGAACTTAAAACATTCTTGGATCGCCAACTCGTGAGATCCCATCTTTCAGTTAAACAAACCATTCCACTCGTCGCTTTCTCCATATTACCGAGACGCTCTCACTCGTCAATCCTCGATCGATCGCTCGTTCATCCTCAGCTTACCCTAACGCTTTTATCACTACTTATTCGTGTCAATTCTCACAGCCCTCCTTGCGAATAAATTTCGGGAAGAAATTTCCTAAAGCAGGGGAGACTGTAACAACCCGCACTTTCGCGCTTGTTACTCTCGTTACGCCTAACACCCGAGATTCGGATCATAATGTAAACTATATCGCTTACTATGCTACATCGCATATTTTCGCACTACAATGCTTATTACAATACGCTATATCACAGCGCTTACTCTTAAAACGCTTTCACATACACTATTACGCTATTACTACGTTACTCGCTATCGCTCAACACAAACACAACGTAAACTCAAAACGCGGTTACTTATAAATATGTTATATCTATGTATTAAAACTCGCTTATATGCTCAAACGCTCACTCGCAACTCGATTTATCACGATAAAACGCAACGCAACACATAAGGTTAGAAACTAATAATACACCAAAACTCGTCCGAATGAAACTCGTCCAAATGAAACTCGCCAGAATGGAAGCCGTCCGAATGGGCCATCCGCCCGGATGGAGCCCATCCGGATGGACTCCATCCGGACATGGCCATCCGGAGATACCTCATCCACCACAACACAAGACCTTGCCCTCACCTATAAATAGGGGCCTTGTGTCTTCATTTCAACTTTTAAGCTCCACTCATCCGCTCCCAAGACCCCCGCTGCGATTCAAGACTTCTTGTAAGTTTTCGCTCCAATTTCAACCTCCATTCCACTTCTACTCCATCTTCTTGCTTTATAATCGCAAACACACGCACATATCCTTCAACTTTACTTAAAAAATCATCGATTCTGGACATCACAGATTTAACATCGGTTTCACATCAGATCATTTCGTTCACATCAGATCATTTCGTTCCAATAGAAATTTTTAACATCGGTTTCACATCAGATCATTTCACATCAGTTTATTGCTGCAAAATCTGTGTTGTAAGCTTCTTCATTGGCACCATCCGTGGGACCGACACGAACCACATCTCGCTATTCTTTCCAACCCAAATTCCTAGATCTGTGTTTTTCATCAATTATGAGAGGAAATCAGGTAAGTTTTATTTCCCTTCCTTTGTATGCAAGATTTTGCAAAACGGGATTTGAACAAAACCTTGTGAAACGGTTCCCTCACTGCATGACACGTCGGACGTGCGTAGTGCTCTATTATACAGGAATGAGTTTTCAAATCGTAAACCATGCACCAGAGGTACCAATCCTAAATGGAGTTGCCCATGGCACTATGATAGCACATATATTT
>JARYGA010003663.1:0-21064 GCA_030545235.1 Helianthus tuberosus | reverse complement strand
CAATGCGGGAAGCTTAATAAATTTAGAAGAAAAAAATACAAGGGCATTAGAATCTTAAATTCTCTTATTGGCATTTCGCAGCTACAAGCCTAAACTTGTAAACAAATCGTGGACATCCAACGAACCATTTATGAAAAGTTTGGCAGAAAGTTTGTTAATTCAATAAACCAAACGTCGAGTGAACCACAAAGTGTGTTCATAGCTGAATGAACGAGTATGAACACATGTCATGTATTGAACATTCATTTATATTGGTTCATGTATATTTGTTTACACATTTATTTAAATTATTTATTAGCAATACTGGTTAGCGCGTCATGTATCACCCAGTCAAGTTTTAGAACCAAACCTTAGGTTTACTTGACATGTAAACATTCAAGCTTTGATTGGAATACTAGAAGGGAATTATCTCTACATCCGGTTGTTCTTGTGATTTCATCATCATTCTATAACAAATTGAGAGATTTCACATCTTAATTCGTATTCAAAAAGATCTTTTTCAAGATTCAATCTTGACATTTAATAATATTCCTAGAAGTCGATCCCATGTTTTTCATTCTCTCAAAAGCTTCTTAGCGTATGCGAAAAGCTTTTAAGCGTATGTGAAACAAGTAATGTGATTACATCACACCATCTTATAGTTCACATTACTTAATTCCAGAACTCATGACAAATGACAAGTTGAGAAAGTTATACACACTCATTTACATATCATATAACTCGTTTAATATTATACGATAAAAAAGGTTTATAAGCAAAATCAAAAGTATAAGTATTAAAAATTGGACTCAAAACGTTATAAAATGAGCAATTAGGGACTCAAGGCGTTAAACTTTTTGATTTTAGATTCAAGTGATTAAAACCATTAAAACACAGAGAATGAAAAAGTAATTTACTCTATTACAATGAAGGCAACACAACAAACCAAGATTAATAAACATAATACTAGCCTAACCAGCTAAGCATTATACCAAATTTAATATGAAATAGTAAATAAAAAAAACTAAAAACTACAATAGGAAAACTAATTCAAACAAAATAAGATCTCTACTATGTGTATTGTGATTTAATCTAATCCAACCTTCTATTAAAAAACTAATATGTCTTTCTTCCACCTAACAATCCAACCCTAGTAAATTTTTAACACACATTCACAACCAATCTAAACTTAAAAATATATGTTTTTGAACGAACTCGATCTGTTTTTAATAAATTTATATCGGGATGTTCACAAAAAAATATGTTTGAATATTATAAGTTATTTGAGTAACTAAATTAGTGAATTAGTTTGGGTTGCAACCTAGGTTGCTCCACCAACCTGGTTGCCAACTTAGGTTGATGATTTTTTTTTATTGGATTTTATCACACCGAACTAATCAATTTTGGTCGCTGTCACTCACAACTTTCACTTTGTCTCCCACTACCGTCAACTTAACACTTGTATTACTGTGTCACACCGTCATTAACCAAGGACTAACACAATTAGTGTTTTTTTGCTGATGTGGCTTGTTTTTTTATGCCATGACATGCTGATGGAATTTTTTTAAATAAATCTAAATTATTTTTTTTAAGAAATCTATATGCAAATGTCATGGATGGTGCCACATGCTAGTTGGATGGTTGTCAAAATCTTGCCAACAATAGGAGGGAGTGGTGATTTGAGACATGTTGAAAAAGAACATGAAGTTAATGGTATATTAGTAGTTTTATATAAACTAGGTTATTAAATCCGCGCGTTGCGTGGTGAGTGGGTATCAGTTCGTTTAACTACGGCATTTACACTTGTTATAGCAACCAATTGAAAAAAAACCATGATATAACCAAAAATATACAAACACGACGGGAATTTGATCGGTATCGGTTTGTTTTGTTACGCCACCTACACTCGTTACAACAACCCATAGAGGGGAAAAATGTTGATATGATCAAAAAACACTGACACGTGAATTACATCAATAAAAAAACAAACGCAAGTTACATAAGATATATAAAAGAACCAAATAACACATATAAAAAACCACTAAACAACACATATAAAAAAATCTTTGAAACAAATATAGTTACTGTTCATTCACTTCATCTATTAATAGTATACAATACTAACAGAAAAGTTAACTTGTGTCACGTCTAAAAACTCGTAGTGTTAAATCATCAAACGAGAAGGGAGCAAATGTGTTAACGATGGAGGCAAACCTCATGAACAAAAAGTGGAGTTATCTATATATGCTAAAGAGTCAATTGCAAGTTTTGTCCTTTATCTTTAGGCCTCTTTGCAGCCGGTGTCATTTATGTTTAAATTTGACGAGTTTTGTCCTTTATGTTTAAAAATCAAGCACGTTTTACCCTTTGGGCCTAACCCAGTCTGTTTTCCCAGTTAAATTTGATCACGTGCATGTCATGTGAGGGTAGTTGTGTCATTTAATGTGCACATTCACAAATGCACAAGATTCCCCCAAATATAAACCCTAGCTCTTCAGTAAACCACCACTTTGATCCTCCACTCTTCTCTGGTTCATCTCCTTCCCCCTTTAGCTTTCGAAAGTTAGGGTTTAGCCACAAAGATGTCCGATGAAGATGGCTGGTACATCAGAGAAACAACGCTACAAGATTCTGAAGTTGTTGAATTATATGGTAAGGTTTATGTGATTATAAACCCTAATTTCTTGTTCCAGGTCGTATGTATGTTGGAGGTAAGATCGATCATGTGGACTTGATTGACATGCTTGATAATTTAGGGTATAATGCTTTAGAACCAATGTGTTACATGTTTTTACATCCTAAAAAATTTTTAGATCATGGTCTTGAACACTTGAGCTGTGACAAAGATTGCCTTAACTTGGGTACACATGTGGAAGAGCACAAGATAATCAATGTCTACATATCACATGGGTTGAAAAACATTAAAGAGATTTTTTCACCAGTTAAAGCTAAGCCACCTGTTACCATAGAGGAGATTGATGAACCTGGACCATTTTCAGTTGTTCCTTTTAAGTTAAACTTTAATGTTTGGCATGAGGTTGGTCATGACACTGCATGTTTAGATGTTGGCCAAGGTAGTGGGTCTAGGCAGGAGGTTAATGATGATACTGCAGGTTTAGAAGTTGGTCAAGGTAGTGGGTCTAGGCAGGAGGTTAATGATGACATTGCAGGTTTAGATGTTGGCCAAGGTAGTGGGCTTAGGCAGGGTGATGTAGAATTAGATGATCAAGATGATAATGAGGACAGTGTAGAAAATGATGACAATGAAGTGGATCAGGCTAATGAGGTAGAAGGTTCAAGTGAAAATGATGATAATGAGGTGGATCAGGATAATGAGGTAGATGGTTCAAGTGAAAATGATCAGGCTAGTGGATGACAGTGAATATATTGCTGATGAGGCTAACAATATAACATACCATGAAGTTGACATGTCTGATTATAGGATGCATGTGGATTTAGATGTAGAGAACAATATTAATGATCACCCTATTGTTCATCCAGATTTGCAAGGGGATGTGTTAGATAATGAGTTGTTTCTTAGTGGGTCAGAGTCTGATGAATTTGATACCAGCAAAAGGACATAGAATTTACACAGACTTAGGAGGGAAAATGAAAACATGGGTAACTTCCACCTAGGGTACGTACAGTTTTCCAAGGTTGCAGGCCTGATTTTGAAGTGGATGATAATGGGGTACATGTTGATAGCCAACCCAAAGCTAAAAGAGCTAAACGTAAGGGTAAAGGGGCAATTTTAGAAAAAGTTAAGGGTAAAGGGGCAGTTTTAGAAAAAAGGTAAATCTACAGGGGCTGAAAAGTCAAAAGGCAAAGAAAAGGAATCTAGTGAAAAAGCAGAGAACATAAATGTGGGTGGGAGGGGCAAAAGGACAAACCTCCATCAATATCAATGTCCTTGGGTAATTTTAATTTCTAAAGTTCAAGAGGCTGAAACCTGGTTGGTAAAGACTTTAAATACCAACCATACTTGCATTTAAAATAGGAAACATTATGCTTGTACATCTGCTTTTCTCTCGAGAGAGATGTTAGAACAGATCGATGAGAACCCAGATGTCCCTATGAGAGCAGTTCAGGAGCAGTTTCAAAGGAAGTATTCAATTGGGATCTCAAGATTTAAGGCATACAGGGCAAAAGTTAAAGCTAAGAAAGAGGCAGAAGGGGACTACACAGAACAGTATTCCTTGCTCAGGGATTATGCCAATGAATTACTGGATAAGAATCCGGGAAGCACTGTTAAGATTGAGTTAGAAACTGGTAATCCACGGTGTCCAACAAGACAGTTTAAAAGAATTTATGTGTGTTTGGCAGCATTAATGTCACACCCCAACCGATGGCGGAATCATCAGGGCGCGGCACTGAGCGAAACAGATTGTCCAGAAGTTTCCATAACAACTATCATTACCATTCAATTTAAGTTAACATGTCCCATACCATGTCTCAAATAGCAAACAAGTTATTACAGACAAAAACTAAACAAATATTCTGTTCCGACAACTCAGATTTAAACATAACAATTTATTCGTTGGTTTCTAGGACTCCAGTTCCTAGCTTCAATTTCATCACAGCCCGAGAAGCATATAAACAACCTAGGCACCTGTGATACGTTAAAATAAAGTCAATACATAAAATGTAAAGGTGAGCATACAAGTTTGATAATAGCATATAGAGTTCGAATTCGTTTACGCATAACCAGCACGTACACATAGTGAAATGAAGCACGTTAGTTATCGACATAGATCCATCGATACCAATGACTGCGGGTTGACTGCCCGAGGCAGTTCGCAATACATGATTACCACTGTAATCCATGCAAGTAAAAGATCCTTAACAACCCCCGTGTGAACGGGTGCTGAGTCCAAACTATAGTACTATCGTTGCTAAGGCAGGTAGACAGCATTCCATGTGTAAACATAACAAACAAGCATTCATAAGCCATGTATAACATGCATTAATGGTTAAGCGTTAAAGTAGCTTGAGTAGTGTGATAGTTGTAGTTTGAATAGTTGTAACGTATGTAACACCCAAAAGTGCTAAAGCAAAAAGGGTTTGAGTATACTCACAGCGATTGTGGATTGAAGGGAGCGCTTTACAGCGAGTACGGTTAGCCTGAATAGATTTGATAACGTAACGATAAGTGGTGCGTAAAACAGTGCAAAGTGGGAGTGGTTAGGATGGCTGATCGTGCGGACCAGCTATCCGTGAGAGGGAGTCATCCGTGCGCATGACCTATCCGTGCGGATGGTGATGCGTACGGATGGTGATGCGTGCGGATGGTGATCCATCCGGATAAGCCACCCGTGCGTGCGACTGTCCGTGCGGATGGTAATCCGTGCGGAATAGTTGTGCGTGCGGACGACTAATCCGTACGGACAAGTTGTTCGTGCGGATAAACGTTCAAGTGGATTGTTTCTTCCTAAGTGTGAGATGTGTTTGTGTATGATGGCTTGTGCTTTGGAGTTTTCGTTGTAGCATTTAGAAATCACATAAGTGGTTCTACCTTTCAAGCCGGTCGCGCGGACGATGATCCGTGTATGGTAGTCCGTGCGGACAGTGGTGATCCGTGCGGACATTCTGTGCGCGCGGGCAGGGGCCATCCGTCCGTATAGTATGTCCGTGCGCACGACTTGGCCGTGCGGATGATCTTTGTTTGAATTTTAGTTGAAGGCCTTAGTATCTCATGATCCGAAGAGTAATCCTTTCAGAGGTCGTCTGTCCGGATTGTTCATTCGTCGATACTCAAACCTTGTTTGGAAAGTGGGTCCCAAGGGTAGCTCTTCCGGGTGGCAACCCGTCCGGATGACCTGTGCGTGCGGATGGTGATCCGTGCGGACAGTCTCTGGTCCGATTGTCCCGTTCGTCTACTCTTGGTTTCTGTTGTTGTTTATCGAGACGTTCTGATTACGTGGCAACCACTTGGAATTGTATTCTCACCCGCGTGACTAGACCGGTCAGGAACCACCCTAACTCGGCCTGTCGGCGACTCAAAACGGTCATTCCGGTTGACCCCGAAATCAGTTGTCTGTGGGTAGGATTCCAGATCTGGAACTAGTGCATCACTATTATCGAGTAGAGACTAGAACCGATCAGATTCGTACCTATTCTAAGGGAAAAAGAAGGAGAGAACTTAGGTTTATTTCTTTCAACTCTTTTATCCTTAGAAAAGTTTAGATCCAGGTGAGGTTATTGTGAAATCTTGTAGAAATCGTTTAGATCTGAGTTATTCTTGGTGGAATGAGGTCAAGCTTGAAGTTCATAAGAACTTCATGATTACGTCACCCGAGAATACCTCAAATCCGTATGATTTCATGGTTAAAAGTGAAGATTTGAAAGATGGAAATGTGTAGAATTGTGTAGTGATCAAAGATGTACAAGAATTAGTGCAAGATCTTACATGGATTGAGAGAAATCTGAGAAAAAGGTGAAGAATGCGTGCGGTTCGGACGTCACTTGCCAAAAGTGGAAAAAGTGGAGAGTGACCCGTGTATTTATAGGATGCCAAAAAGGGAAAGGGGTGGCCGTGCGCATGGCACGTACCCGGGCAGGCTATCCGCGCGGACTGGTCATCCGTGCGGATTGGCAATCCGTGCGGATTGGCAATCCGTGCGGATTGGCCATCCGTGCGGATGCCGCCTGCTTTGGGGTGTTCGGTGCGATGTTGTTTCGGTTTCGATTTGCGAGCGATTCGATAGGGTTTCCTAGTCAAATTACTTTCAGTCCCAACTACTTCTTATATGGTTTGACTCGGAATTCGGGTTCGGGTTCGTTTACGTTCGAGTTAGACTTCGAGTTCGATTGGGTTCGCTTGATTATCTCAACATAACACAAAATAAACATGCACAGGTAAACACGTAAAGCACACACACGTATAAACAACAAGTAAGATAAACAGTTCGAGTTTCGATTCAATGTCGATTTGATTAGCATGGTTTGATTAGCTTTATCGCATTGTTACTTCCTATCATTCACAGTCGTAGGTCGATTGAAATACGGTAAACACGATTCGATTATTGTAATGTACGACATTTACTCCACATAATACAATTAAAATAGAAACATTTCTACAGGTCAAGTCGCGCGAAATCGGTCGTTGACTTTGACCTTGACTTTGACTTTCACTCGTGAAAACACGGGGTGTTACAGCCTCCCTTTGTTTAGGGAATTTCGTCCCGAAATTAAGCTGGAAGCCGTAACTAACCGTGGATCACATGCGAGAGTCCTTCGTTCGGACTATTGAAAATCGTCAAATTAAACAAGATTTTACGGTTAAATTTGCTGATTTTTGGATATGATGTGCGAAAATAACTAATCTAAAAGCCTATAAAGTTTTAGATTTCTATTCGAAGCCGTTTGTGAGAAATTTGAATATTGTAGGTCCAGATTTATCTCCGATTCGATTGCGTAACAACACGTTCGACGTACGGAATCCGCGAACGTGCTTGACTAAATATAATCGTAACGGAGTCAAATCGGTCCTACAAGTGGTATCTGAGCAGGTTATCGATTGCTCAGATTTGAGCAATTTCTTCATCTTTCTTATTTATCACGTTTTCTCTAAAAATTGCTAAATTAAACGTATACAATAACCGTGATTCTATTGATTATGATGACGTATACAAAGCCGAGAATCACGTTTTGCCTTTTTCTCTCTACTTTCTCTCTCTAACCCTAAGGGTTTTATTTATAGGCCAAGGATATAAGGAGGCTCTCCTTATTTACAAGTATGCCACCTTTCCTTTCTTAACCGGACATTACTCCTTCGTTAAACAATTGTGGATACTTCGCCTTCATGTCGCTTTCGAGTTCCCACGTGAACTCCGCTCCTCGTTTGCCTTCCCATCGAACTTTCACAATAGGAATGCGTGAGCGCCTGAGTTCTTTGGTTTGGCGATCCATGATTTCAACAGGCTTTTCCACGAAGTGTAATGTTTCGTTCACTTGTAGATCATCTAGAGGAACATGTAAGTCATGGTCGGCGATGCACTTTCGGAGGTTTGACACGTGGAAAGTCGGATGGACATTGCTAAGTTCCTCCGGTAATTCGAGTCTGTAGGTGACTTTTCCGATCCTTTCCAGAATCTTAAAAGGTCCTACATATCGAGGTGCGAGTTTCCCCTTTTTGCCGAATCGGACTACACCCTTCCAAGGTGATACCTTTAGGAGTACGTAGTCACCAACGCCATATTCACGGGGTTTGCGCTTTTTATCGGCGTAAACTTTCTGTCGATCCCGAGCTTTCGCTAGGTTGTCCCGAATTTGGAAAATTTTGTCTGTCGTTTCTTGTAGCAGCTCCAGACCGGTTAATTGCGAGTGACCGATCTCGTGCCACACAATAGGCGATCGACATCTTCTTCCGTATAAGGCCTCGAAAGGTGCCATCTGGATGCTAGCCTGGTAGCTGTTGTTGTACGAGAATTCGACTAACGGAAGGTGTCTATCCCAATTACCACCGAAGTCTATAACACACGAACGGAGCATGTCTTCAAGCGTACGAATCGTTCTCTCAGTCTGACCGTCGGTTTGTGGGTGGAACGCAGTACTTAGATTAAGCATTGTACCGAGTGCTGTTTGGAATGTTTCCCACAATCGTGAAGTAAACCGAGCTTCACGATCAGAGATGATGTCACGAGGCGTCCCATGTCGACAAATGATCTCGTCAGTGTAGATTCGGGCTAATCGTTCTACCTTGTAGTCCTCTCGTATTGGCAGAAAGTGAGCTGATTTAGTCAAACGGTCAATAACAACCCATATGCTGTCGTGACCTGATGACGTGGTTGGAAGCTTGGTTACGAAATCCATAGCTATGCTCTCCCATTTCCACATGGGAATTGGTGGTTGTTCGAGCAAGCCAGAGGGTCTTTGATGTTCAGCCTTGATTCTAGCACAGGTTAGGCATTTTCCGACGTAGAGTGCGATATCCCGTTTCATACCCGGCCACCAGTACCTATATCGAAGGTCATGATACATTTTGTCAGCACCGGGATGGATAGAGTATCGGGATTTGTGGGCTTCATCCATGATAATCTGCCGCAGGTTGGTTCGTTTGGGAATCCAAATTCGGTCTAAGAAGTGGAATATCCCATTTGATTTGCTCACAAGCTGGGCTCCATCGTGGTAGATTCTTTCTTTCTTCAAGGTGCGTTCGTTGAAACATGCATGTTGGGCGTCGCGAATGAGAGCTTCGAGGTTGTGCTAGGCTTGAACATTTCGAGTGCTAAGCAGATAGCTCCGTCTGCTAAGTGCATCGGCAACAACATTTGCTTTGCCTGGGTGATAACGAATCTCACAGTCGTAATCGTTGAGAAGTTCTACCCATTGGCGTTGACGCATATTTAGTTCCTTCTGATTAAAGATGTGCTGCAGGCTCTTATGATCGGTGAAGATCGTACACCTTGTACCATACAGGTAGTGTCGCCAAATCTTTAATGCAAAAACAACTGCGCCTAGCTTGAGATCGTGGGTTGTATAGTTCTTCTTGTGGATTTTGAGCTGACGAGATGCGTAAGCTATGACCTTGTCTCGTTGCATTAGGACACAACCGAGACCAAGGTTAGAAGCATCACAGTAGACAATGAAATTATCGTTTCCGTCGGGTAGTGTGAGAACAGGAGCATTGCAAAGCATGTATTTGAGGGTTCGAAAGGCAGACTCTTGTTTGGTTCCCCAGATAAAAGGCTGATCCTTATGAGTGAGAGAGGTAAGCGGTACAGCAATCTTCGAGAATCCTTCGATAAATCGTCGATAATAGCCAGCTAGTCCGAGGAATGAGCGGACTTCAGTCGGGTTCTTAGGCGTAACCCAGCTCTTAACAGCTTCAATCTTCGCAGGATCGACGTGAATACCCTGACTATTTACGATGTGACCCAGAAACTGAACCTCCCCCAACCAAAACTCGCACTTGGAGAATTTGGCGTAGAGTTGGTTCCCCTGGAGTAACTCGAGAACCAAACGTAGATGTTGCGCGTGTTCGGATCTCGTTTTGGAATAGATAAAGACATGGTCGATGAACACGATGACGAAACGGTCGAGATATGGTTTACACACTCGATTCATCAGGTCCATGAAAACTGCTGGTGCGTTTGTTAGGCCAAAAGGCATGACAACGAATTCGTAATGGCCGTAACGAGTGCGAAACGTGGTTTTGGGTATATCCTCCTCTTGTATACGCAGCTGAAGATATCCTGAACGTAGATCGATCTTCGAGAAACACGTAGCGCCTTGTAGCTGATCAAACAAATCGTCGATTCGAGGCAGAGGATAGCGGTTCTTGATAGTCAACTTATTCAATTCCCGGTAGTCGATGCACATCCGGAACGACCCGTCCTTCTTTTTGACGAAAAGGACTGGTGCGCCCCAAGGAGAGGTGCTCGGGCGAATGAAGCCTTTTTCAAGCAATTCCTGGAGTTGGGTTGAGAGTTCGCGCATTTCGGACGGCGCGAGTCGATAAGGAGCTCTGGTGATAGGATTAGCTCCAGGAATGAGATCAATGCGAAAATCAATATCGCGCTTTGGAGGTAGTCCGGGAAGATCCTCTGGAAAAACTTGAGGAAATTCTTGAACCACAGGAACGTCTTTCACTTCCTTCTTCTCTTTCTTTTCCTTCTCCGCTGCTACAATGTTAGCCAAGAAAGCTCTGTATTCCTTGCGGAGATACTTGCTAGCTTGTAGACATGACATAAGCTTGAGACCCTTCGAAGTAGTATCACCATAAACGCACAATGAATCACCATTTGCGAGCGAAAAACGAATCATCTTATCGAAGCACACAACTTCGGCGTGGTTTTCGCGAAGAAAGTCCATGCCTACTATGACATCAAAGCTTCCTAGTTGCATTGGAATGAGATCGATTGAGAAGATGTGATTGTTGAGCTCGAGAGTGCAATCACGAATAACAGAGTTTACAGCGACGGTTCTTCCAGTAGCGACTTCAACATCGAATGCAGAGGAGAGTCGGGAACGTTTACGACTAAGGAGTTTCTCAAATTCGAGTGACACAAAGCAATTATCGGCTCCAGTATCAAACAAACATGAAGCATAAATACCATTCACAAGGAACGTACCATTGACCACGTTGTTGTCGGCCTGGGCTTGACGCACATTGAGATTGAAAGTTCTGGCGCGTGCTGCCTGTTGTTGCTGTTGCGGTTCTTGTTTCACTACCCTGTTCGGGCACATGTTGGCGAAATGGTTCGGGTCGCCACACGTGAAGAATGCTCTGGCTTTGAGTGCGGGTGCCGGAGGAGCTTGTTGACCCTGTGGGGCAGCGAGTAGAGCTTGATTGGTAGGAGCTTGACGAATACGGCAGTTGGCAGTTGGCAGTAAAGTGGTCGTAGACGTTGCAATGAGCACATAAACGACATTGAATAGCAGTCGGGTGATGATAGGTGCAAGTAGGGCAGAGTGCATGTGGCCCAGTATATGCACGCTTTGCAGGCGGTGCATTGGCCACAGGCGCCGCTACTTGACGCTGTTGGGCAGGTACAGCTTGAATCGGTGCAGCAGTAATCGCACAGTTCTTGTTGGTGGAGCTGTTCTTTCTCTTGCTCTTTCGCTTGTTGCTTGACGAGGTGGTTTCAGTAGTTGGTGCAGCAGTGGTGGCTTGATGCAGATACTTGGAGGTCTTATCCCACACTCCAGCCTTAACCCTTTTGTCATTGATTTCAGCGGCTAGCAGATAGGTTTCCTCGATCGTGGTAGTCTTAGCCGCTTGCACGAAATCAGCAACGCAGTCGGGCAAAGCTCGGATGTACTTCTTGATGGTCATATCGGGAGTCTTGACCTGGTCGGGACAGATAATGCTGAGCTGTTTGAAGCGAGCAGTGAGACCAGCATTGTCTCCATCCTTCTGATGTATATGCTAAAATTCATCTTCAAGCTTTTGACGCTCGTGAGGAGGGCAAAATTCCTCCAGCATGACTTCTTTGAGCTCATCCCACGACAAACCGTAAGCTGCATCATTCCCTCTCTTGTTCCTCTCGGCCGTCCACCAGTCCAAAGCACGGGACTGAAAGACGCCGGTAGCGTTCAGAGTTCGAAGGTCATCAGGGCAACCACTTTGTCGTAGAGTAACCTTGATAGAGTCAAACCAGTGGAATAGAGCAGTAGGACCTCCTTCGCCTATGAATTCTTTCGGCCCACATGACTTGAATTGTTTGAAACTGAAAGGTCTTGCGACAGCTCTAGGACCTTCAGTCCTCGATTCCTCGGATGACTTGCTGGCATTCTCATAGGCATCGCTCACCGCCTTTGCCACAGCTTTCACGACGATGGAAGCAAGGCGTCTGTCCCTCTTTTCCTGGCGAGAGAGTGAATGACGGGATCCAGACGACATTGTCTGCAATAGACATCGCCATGGAACTCAACACATGTATTCGAATCTCACCTCACACGTCTACTACTACTAAAGCTTAGTAACACGTACCATGTAAACGCATATAGTCACAAAATCACAGAATTGCACAAAACCACATAATCACATAGAGCACAATATTCCTAAACACGTAAGCATAATAGCAAGAACACATATAATTTAATCACTAAAGCACATACGAGTGTACAAAACATTCTGACTGCCTCTATTGTCGATTCGTTAGCGATGAGTTGTGTGGGTTTTGTGTTTTAGCAGGAGCAATAGTGTTGAGTTGAAACCAATAGTACTTCAAAACGTTAACAAATAACAGAAAATGCATAAAATTTCATAAAGATCGATAAATCGAAGGTGGATTGTCTGTGGCTAATAGACTTCGACTAACCAAAGTGGCTCGACTATTCGCAAGGATCCTGCACAATTACCTCCAGGACTATGCCTTTGCCTTGATTCTTGGGCGTTGGCGCAATTCCCATTGGTTATATTGTGTCCTTAGATCGTTGGAGTCCATCGAACTTTGGTGGGAGTTTTCGTATAAAAGCGGGACGAGTCGTCAAGGTTAGGGTTCCACCCCTATCTTGCAACTTCCGTCCTCGTTTTTGATAAAAATTGAGGAGATTATTCATCAAAATATGGATTTCACTCCTGATTTGGTATGATTCTCCTCGTTTGTAGCTAAAACGTAAGCTGATTAAGCAACTTTAGTCGAGAGTTTGCGGTTTTCACACCTATTCTCAGCCTCATTGCCTGTTTACAACTTGAAAATTCGAGTGCAGTGATAGTGGCGAGTTTACGCATACGCGTGAGTTGGTCTGTTGGTTCTTAACTATAGACTAGGTCTCTAAGACTTCGACCCGGACTAGGTCGAGTCTTGCCTAATTCCTTATAGCTATGGCTCTGATACCAATCTGTCACACCCCAACCGATGGCGGAATCATCAGGGCGCGACACTGAGCGAAACAGATTGTCCAGAAGTTTCCATAACAACTATCATTACCATTCAATTTAAGTTAACATGTCCCATACCATGTCTCAAATAGCAAACAAGTTATTACAGACAAAAACTAAACAAATATTCTGTTCCGACAACTCAGATTTAAACATAACAATTTATTCGTTGGTTTCTAGGACTCCAGTTCCTAGCTTCAATTTCATCACAGCCCGAGAAGCATATAAACAACCTAGGCACCTGTCACATACGTTAAAATAAAGTCAATACATAAAATGTAAAGGTGAGCATACAAGTTTGATAATAGCATATAGAGTTCGAATTCGTTTACGCATAACCAGCACGTACACATAGTGAAATGAAGCACGTTAGTTATCGACATAGATCCATCGATACCAATGACTGCGGGTTGACTGCCTGAGGCAGTTCGCAATACATGATTACCACTGTAATCCATGCAAGTAAAAGATCCTTAACAACCCCCGTGTGAACGGGTGCTGAGTCCAAACTATAGTACTATCGTTGCTAAGGTAGGTAGACAGCATTCCATGTGTAAACATAACAAACAAGCATTCATAAGCCACGTATAACATGCATTAATGGTTAAGCGTTAAAGTAGCTTGAGTAGTGTGATAGTTGTAGTTTGAATAGTTGTAACGTATGTAACATCCAAAAGTGCTAAAGCAAAAAGGGTTCGAGTATACTCACAGCGATTGTGGATTGAAGTACAGCGAGTACGGTTAGCCTGAATAGATTTGATAACGTAACGATAAGTGGCGCGTAAAACAGTGCAAAGTGGGAGTGGTTAGGATGGCTGATCGTGCGGACCAGCTATCCGTGAGAGGGAGTCATCCGTGCGCATGACCTATCCGTGCGGATGGTGATGCGTGCGGATGGTGATCCATCCGGATAAGCCACCCGTGCGTGCGACTGTCCGTGCGGATGGTAATCCGTGCGGAGTAGTTGTGCGTGCGGATGACTTATCCGTACGGACAAGTTGTTCGTGCGGATAAACGTTCAAGTGGATTGTTTCTTCCTAAGTGTGAGATGTGTTTGTGTATGATGGCTTGTGCTTTGGAGTTTTCGTTGTAGCATTTAGAAATCACATAAGTGTTTCTACCTTTCAAGCCGGTCGCGCGGACGACGATCCGTGTATGGTAGTCCGTGCGGACAGTGGTGATCCGTGCGGACAGTCTGTGCGCGCGGGCAGGGGCCATCCGTCCGTATAGTCTGTCCGTGCGCACGACTTGGCCGTGCGGATGATCTTTGTTTGAATTTTAGTTGAAGGCCTTAGTATCTCATGATCCGAAGAGTAATCCTTTCAGAGGTCGTCTGTCCGGATTGTTCATTCGTCGATACTCAAACCTTGTTTGGAAAGTGGGTCCCAAGGGTAGCTCGTCCGGGTGGCAACCCGTCCGGATGACCTGTGCGTGCGGATGGTGATCCGTGCGCACAACTTGTCCGTGCGGACAGCTTGTCCGTGCGGACAGTCTCTGGTCCGATTGTCCCGTTCGTCTACTCTTGGTTTCTGTTGTCGTTTATCGAGACGTTCTGATTACGTGGCAACCACTTGGAATTGTATTCTCACCCGCGTGACTAGACCGGTCAGGAACCACCCTAACTCGGCCTGTCGGCGACTCAGAACGGTCATTCCGGTTGACCCCGAAATCAGTTGTCTGTGGGTAGGATTCCAGATCTGGAACTAGTGCATCACTATTATCGAGTAGAGACTAGAACCGATCAGATTCGTACCGATTCTAAGGGAAAAAGAAGGAGAGAACTTAGGTTTATTTCTTTCAACTCTTTTATCCTTAGAAAAGTTTAGATCCAGGTGAGGTTATTGTGAAATCTTGTAGAAATCGTTTAGATCTGAGTTATTCTTGGTGGAATGAGGTCAAGCTTGAAGTTCATAAGAACTTCATGATGACGTCACCTGAGAATACCTCAAATCCGGATGATTTCATGGTTAAAAGTGAAGATTTGAAAGATGGAAATGTGTAGAATTGTGTAGTGATCAAAGATGTACAAGAATTAGTGCAAGACGGGTAACACCCCGAAAACGGCTTTGGTAATCAAACCACGTTAATAGTAAAGACGGGTAAAATACCTTTAGTGGTAAAAATTTACCCGGTAAATATTAGGATTTAAATAATTAATCCTAATAATAAATAAAAAGTGAATAAAAGCTTTTAAGAAATAAAAGCTTAGAAGGCCCGAGTTAACGGGACCTAAAATAAACTTAGTCATAAATATTCCCGAACCCGCTAAGTTAACTAGGAATATTTAACCTAGTTAATAAGTGGGAAAATTGTTAAAAGAAATAAGTAGGTTGTGGCCTACTTAATAACGAACCAAACACGAGGGGTTAAAGCGGGATAACTAGAAAAGTTATTTAATAAAAACAAACACAAACACACACACACAGTGTGTGTTCTGGATCGAGCTCAGGGGCGACCAAGAAGGGTCAAACCCTAATCAACACAATTTCATCAAATTGAAGGGGCAAATCAAGTCCAAATCAAAATCCGAGCATGAATTAGTGATCTCCATTGAAAAAGGAGTCATGAGGTATGTAAATTTCTTGAGAAATCTCTAGTTGAAATTCTGAGCAAACCTAGAGAACTCGAATCTGAACTTGCATGTTTGTTGTTTGGATGAAATTAGTGATGAAACTATGTCTAGGAGTAAACCCTAGTCATGTACTTGTTGAATTGATGTTCATGGTTGTGAATCCATGATCATACCCTCATGTGTCAAGTGGGTTTTGATTATGTAGTAAAGATGATGATGTACACATGTTTAAAAACATCATAGTTGCTAGTAGGAACAAGATACTTAAACAAGTATTGGGAGGGAGTGTACTTACACTCGAACCCATAAAACGCAAGCAAGTAAAATGATTTAGACAAGTATTGGGAGGGAGTGTACTTACACTCGAACCCATAAAACGCAAGCAAGTAAAATGATTTAGACAAGTATTGGGAGGGAGTGTACTTACACTCGAACCCATAAAACGCAAGCAAGTAAAATGATTTAGACAAGCAACGGGAGGGAGTGTGCTTACACTCGAACCCAGAAAACGCAAACATGAAAAATGATTTAGACAAGCAATGGGAGGGAGTGTACTTGCACTCGAACCCGGAAAATGCAAATATGTCCCTTAACGGGTCATTTTTGTAAAACGTCGAACTTAAAGACAAAGTTAGAATATAAAAATGAAGCGAGGTCTTAATGCATACCGGGAGGATTGCAATAATAACGACTTTGGTAAAACACCCGGTTGATGGGTAAGAATTAAACACATGCGTAAACCGAGAAACGAGAACATGAATATAAAGTCAAAAGACTCGGATTATGAGTTATAACTAAAAGACCATAAAAATTTCGTAAACAGAAATTCTGATAATTATATTCAACTATTTTGAGATTGAACGGGTTGAATAAAGTATAATGCTTGAAGGCGTAAGTAAGCGCAAGCAGGATAACGGTAAGCTTGAGACAAATGAATTTCAAACGTAAAAAGAGTGTTTTGACACCAAATATATATTTTAATAAGACACGAGTAAAAAGAGTGATCTACGGGATCAACATAACCTTTAGGGTTATAAACAAATGAGAGATATACGGACTAAAACGACCCACGGGTCATGATTAGAAAGAAGTTATAAGGACTTCGCCTTAAAGAGGTGAATGTCTAATAAAAAATAGCCCATAAGGCTAAGTGATAAAACCTACGGGTTAGATGGAATAAAGCGAGGAAATCAGTTAAGAATCCCCGCATAAAAAAAAACTAAGACTGTAAAGGATTAAATTACGGACTGTCAATATCCCAGTATGGATGATTGACACAAGTTAAAGAAAAGATCCTAAAACTAAAACTTCGGTTTTAGTAAGAAATAATGTTTTTACAAACATAAATTCTGATAGGAATTTAAATAGTAAGCATGAAAGATACAAGTCTTGACACTGATAGGCGCAAGATAATATATTCGAAAAGTGATATTCTCAAAAATGAAAGGTTGATATAAATTAAACATGATGTAACACAATCACGGTCAAGAAATGTAATGTGAAGTAGAATCACAATATAACCAAGCAAGCGGTAAAAAAAGGAACTGGACAAATAAGTCTAGTTAATGAAACCGGTTAAAGTCAGCAATTTAAGTTAAGAAATTTGGTTCGCTTGTAAACGGTAAATTCGGTATAACTAAACCGAATAAGTAAATTTGAAAATAAAAGGAATTGTTGCTAGAAGTGAAAGATTTCACTAGAAACCTTTAAACGGGTCAAAGTAATGGATTCATAAAGAATTCGATAGTATATGAAAGCGAGGAATATCGCTAAGTTAATTAAACTAGTGGAAATAACGAGATTACGTTATTTCCAGTCGCATTATGTCATGCAAGATACGTAGATGATTAATAACCAAAAGAATATTACCATACTTTTCTGGTAATACTAACAATCGGTTAAGATATGAGAAATGCTTAATTGATTATCGAGAGCAAATACATGGAGTTGAACTCGATAAATTAAGTAAGAAAAGGTTTCGAGGACGAAACCTCTTTAAGGGGGGTAGACTTGTAACACCCCGAAAACGGCTTTGGTAATCAAACCACGTTAATAGTAAAGACGGGTAAAATACCTTTAGTGGTAAAAATTTACCCGGTAAATATTAGGATTTAAATAATTAATCCTAATAATAAATAAAAAGTGAATAAAAGCTTTTAAGAAATAAAAGCTTAGAAGGCCCGAGTTAACGGGACCTAAAATAAACTTAGTCATAAATATTCCCGAACCCGCTAAGTTAACTAGGAATATTTAACCTAGTTAATAAGTGGGAAAATTGTTAAAAGAAATAAGTAGGTTGTGGCCTACTTAATAACGAACCAAACACGAGGGGTTAAAGCGGGATAACTAGAAAAGTTATTTAATAAAAACAAACACAAACACACACACACACAGTGTGTGTTCTGGATCGAGCTCAGGGGCGACCAAGAAGGGTCAAACCCTAATCAACACAATTTCATCAAATTGAAGGGGCAAATCAAGTCCAAATCAAAATCCGAGCATGAATTAGTGATCTCCATTGAAAAAGGAGTCATGAGGTATGTAAATTTCTTGAGAAATCTCTAGTTGAAATTCTGAGCAAACCTAGAGAACTCGAATCTGAACTTGCATGTTTGTTGTTTGGATGAAATTAGTGATGAAACTATGTCTAGGAGTAAACCCTAGTCATGTACTTGTTGAATTGATGTTCATGGTTGTGAATCCATGATCATACCCTCATGTGTCAAGTGGGTTTTGATTATGTAGTAAAGATGATGATGTACACATGTTTAAAAACATCATAGTTGCTAGTAGGAACAAGATACTTGAACAATTTGCAAGTTTGAGTAATTGATCATAAGTGATAGTGGTGATTTTGATGTTAATCTTGGTAAAAATAACTAGTTAGGAACTAGTTAGTAAATATGTAAAATCATGCACATTAGGTGTTTGTTAAAATGCCTAAATGAGAACTAAGTGTTGATAATGTGCCTAATTGAGTCTTGTGAACTTGATAGTGCAATCATATGTGTTAATTGGTGATTTGACTTTTAAATAGTCAAACCGACCATTAATAAGATCGAATGGTAATTGTGATAGAAAATATGTAAGATGGAATAGTCATAATTAATGATGACTAATATAACCGTCTTACGAATTATGATGATAGTTTGACGCTTGACAAGCTAGGTGGAGGCTTGGAAAGGAAGCGGGTCAAACGAAGCAAGAATGGCGGAAAAACATAATTCGGATGCAAGGTAAGTATAGCTTACACTAGTCTTAAATTGTGGAATGTTTTCTTATCATATAAATTATGAATGAGATATCTAAACATTGAAATATGATGTTCCGTCGTGTAGTCGAACGGAACAAGAAAAATCAAAGATGATAGAAACCATAATAATGGTTAAAAAGAAGTAAATCGATAAATTGGTCATATTATGTCGAAAGAAATACACGGTTTATATTTAAAATTTCCGTACGGTGTTAAACGGGAAGAGTCATGTAGAGGAGATGATAATAAATATCATTTCGCAAAGATAAATGGTCAATTCGGCCGAACGGGTCAAAAGGTGTAGACAACACCTTTTGACTATATAGACTAATGATTCTTTTGTCGAGTCATATACTTACAGGAATAGATATCCAATGGATATTCACATCGTTCTTAATTAGCGAATATAAAGCAAGGTATTAAAATCGGGTCTATTTGTTGATCCGAGCCAGGTACGCTTATTTATGATGTATGTAAAAGTGCTAATTTGGTCGAATAATTGGTGATAGCCCTTCATTGTAAAAGAAGGACCAAAATCGACCAAAACGCCCTTGTAGGCTAAATTGAACAAACAACTCTTAGAGGTTGTTTGGAAAGGAGTCTTATGATTAAACAAAAGTTTAGAACGAGTACGGGTAATGAAAGATGTAATTCTTGGGCCAAAAGACTCCATATGAGTCTTTGCCGTAAAATGATATTTCAAGAGGTATAAATTCGGAACACATAGATATCTACTTTAAATCCAACACACATTTAGTTGTGATGGAAGAGTACTAGATAAGAGATATAGGTTACAACGCTAGATTAGAATGAAAGCGAAATTGAGCTTAAAAGTGCTTAAAATATCATTAACGGGTCAAAATAAGCATACTAGTGAAAACGGGTTTAATTTGTGTAATAAACCTATGATTAGAACCTAATATGGTATATCATAATTATTTGATGAAGTGTATGAAATATAGGAATCAAATAAATACGTTTGTTTGATAAAATGCATAACCGGGTCAAAATTTGGTATAAAGGGTAATAAACCGAAGACTTAGAAGTCTTAAATTTTGTTAAGCCGAATGTCGGATTTTAACTCCAAATGATGGAGAATCAAATTACAAACACGTAGGAAGAAACGGTAGGCCAAACGGACAAGCGGTTTGAAAGATACGGAAGATTTCGTGTCAAATTACGGCAAAAATGGAAAACTGGATGCAGGGTCCACCGTAAATTACGGTGCCACCGTAATTTACGGTGGAGATGAAAAGCCTTACGGTGGCCCCCTACTGGTTTACGGTAGGGCCATGTAAAACCAGTGGCCACCGTAAATTACGGTGCCACCGTAATTTACGGTGGAGGTCAGGTTGAAATTTTTGTTTTTGTTATCAATTGTTTCTCGGACTCGTTTAGACACGTTTTAAGTCCTGGATGACTAAAGCATTTCATGTTTATGAAATGTAGGTACACCTTGGATGCCGGAAGACGATCAAGCTCAACGAAGAACCGAACACGATATAGATACACGCTTCCGCACTTTGCCATGTTGTAAATCACCTAGGGTCAAAATCATTAAAACATTAGTTTTGACTTTGATACATAAGGATTAAACATATGATCACGTGATGTAGAATAACTCATGATTTGTAAAAGTTTTAATAAACCCGTATTATTATAGCATGTGTAGTCTTAACTACACATCTAATCGTTGGTAATTACATACAAAATCGTTAATTAGTAACTAGGGTGTTACAAGTTGAGGATGGTTAATCATGCATCATGTGGTGGCGTTGATAGCTGAAAGACAAAAGGGTACATGCACTAATCGGTCTTTGTCCCGATTGCTGAGTGTTATGTGCCTTATGTCCAAGGCTTGATGCAAAACTACTATCGAGCCGGGGGTCTCACTGGAAGCAGCCTCTCTATTTTACGGGGTAGAGGTAAGGCT
>JARYGA010003662.1:0-25463 GCA_030545235.1 Helianthus tuberosus | reverse complement strand
AAAAATAGGACCGTAAGAAATCTTTTCTAATTACGGTAAGTTTCGAAAAGCGAGGCGTTACATAAATGGGGTTAACGGGGTTTAAACGCATCGAAAATGGCTCAAAGGTGTTGCAGGGACCAAACCTGACAATTTAGCAAAGTTTCTGGTCACTGGTAGGTGGTGGCGCTGCGCCACCACTACATGGTTTTGCCGTGGTGCGACGCCACGGCCTCATCTGGGCAGGAAGGTCATTTTGGCACCCAGGTTGAATTTCAGGGGCCTAAGTGTAACTTTTCTCAATACCGTGTGATGGTTTTGGACACCCCTAGTATTCCAAAACCATATGCCTTATGTTTAGGTCCAGATCGAAGTTCAATTATCGAGGAACGATCCTAATGGTTCTTGAAATCCTATAAATACCCACTTGTTTTGCTCACATTTCTCACACTTGATCTAAATTGCTCTAAGTTGAAGCCTTATGCTTTATACCTGAGTATTCTAGATCAAATTCATCCTTGCTTGGACCCCTTGTAAGTGCCCTCTTATGGCTAGTTATTTTTATTTGACTTAGAAAGTCAAAAAGTCAAGCGTTGCGATAAACGCTTTGACTTTTAAACGATCAAGCCATTGTTCGCAACGAACATGGCTACATGATCGTAATTAGGTAGGTATTCAAAAGAACACCTCCTAATTACCATGTTTGCTTAGTTAATTGTCGGGTCAAAGTAATTGAAATAAAGGTCAAACGAGTCGGTTTTTAAATAAAATTCATAACTAATGATGTAAAGGCAATAAAATCAGTTTTTTCACTTTAATAACTTGGTAAATATTAATTGAACATGTCTAGGCATGTTCAACCCGACAATTCTGAGTTTAGGCTCGGTTCGCAACCGAAAGTCGCAAAAGTTGACTTTTGCTTTGACTTTCAGTTCTGACCCAATTTAGCTTAGTTTAGTTATGCCTTAGGGTTCCTTTAGAACCACATTATGTGTTAGTGTAACCCTCTGGGGTTATACAACATGGTTCCTTAAAAATCCTAGTTCATTGCATGTTTCCGTTAAATGCTTAAACGTTGACCATTATGCCCTTTTGATATTAAAACGAGTTTTTGAAAATGTGAGAGGACAAAAACCTTTATTACTGATTTATAAGCATGTCCTAAAAATTTGACATCAGTTCGTGGTCTAAAATAGAAGTTATGCGCGATATCGTAAAATGAAAGCTTTCTATTAATTAAATGGCATTTTTGGCATAAATCATATTTAAACCCAACTTTTGACACCAAACTTGTCACCTACTGTTAAGATATAATATTTAAGGATTTTTAGAAATTTTTGTTAAATTTTAAACTGATCATAACATTGGGTTCTTGCATTGACTCGGTAATTGACGGTTATGCTCTTTTTGCTAATAAAATGAGTTTTACACATCCTTTACATATCAAACCTTTTTCTACTGATTTTATACATCAAACAAATTATTTTAAACAGTAAAGGCTGATCAAAATCTCAGATTTCTTTATTTAACCCAAATATCGTCAATTACCGACTTTTATGCGATTTAGGCGCATAGTATGGTTTAAAACCATATTTAGAACATAAGACTTGTTACCTACTGATGTTATGAATAAATTTTTATACTTAAATAGTAAGTAAAAGTTTTGAACTCAGATTTCCAAATTTGACCCTTATAGCATATGTGAAATGACCAAAATGCCCCTTCGGTGCATAGCTTGGTTATAAATGATAAAATTCACATATGTATGATATCTTACTGATATAACTTATTAAAATAAATATTTTTACTGATTATTTTAGACCAGAACAACATATTACTATTGAACCTCTTTTATAAACTTTAAAATGACCAAAATACCCTTACAGGGCTTAAATTGGTTTTAAATTTGATTTGGGCATAATGGAAGATATCCTACTGATATCACAACATATTTAAAGCATATTAATTTGTGGAACTTGTACATGATTCATTTGGTTACCCGTTATGCATATGTGCGCTACGTACGGTTTATGTAACTAGTTTGCATAAATTAGCCGAAACGGGTCAAACCTTATCATTTTTACCTCAAAATCCAGAATGTGCTTAGTTTACCAATTATATACAAGTCTTCATACTTGTCGGATCTAAATCATATTATGATCCGGTCTTCGCTTAATCTTGCGTTTTGAACCATAAAACTTTTCCTTAAAACTAACTGGTCTAAGTTACAACTCAAATAAGACCCGTTAGGAATCTAATAGGTTAATAAAACCTTCGTTCCAAATTGAGAGCCCCGGTAGAAGTACTTGTACTTGCTGATTTGAATATACGGCTGAGAATAAAATTTCATTTTAGCTCGGGTAAATACTTTTAACTTATTTTCCCTTATGCGGGCTTGGGATATGGTAAATTATTACCGCTTGGTCGGGTGTAGAAACCTTTTAATCGGAGATGATTAAATTGCATAATCCCGTTTTAATCAGTATTGCTTGATAACAAATAACATTGGGGGTTAATGACCGTGTTCTGGATATCCTTGGCTCATTTAAAAAGAGTAAATGGCCACAACTTAAGCACAGGGTGTAGGCATACACCTGCCTGTTGCGTATGTAAAAGATATACTCATTTGTGAGGTAACTTCTTGTGAGTTTATATTTGTGGTGTGTCGATTAATCTTGATCGGTTGTTTAAACACCGGCCCTAAGTGTTGGACAAACATTTAAATCTGATACAAGATTGTTATTAATATAATTGTCCCAAGTTATAAAAGAATATTTGTGCCTTGTGCATTTAAACCAATTTTCATAAACACTTTTCAAAAGAGTCAGTTAATTTTATTTACCAGTGTAAACTGACGTATTTTCCAAAAAGATTAAGTGACAGGTACTGTACGTAATTGGCTGGGAGCTCAGGGCGTTAATAAGGAATCTTGCAAGTTCTAAACGTCTAAAGTATGTTGAACAGAGTTTATATTTCTGTTTTAAGATCCGCCTGTGGATCCATATACAACTGTTGTGTAATATTTTACTATACTTTCGAATCGGTTTGTATTATTATTACTTTAGACTTCCGCTGTGCAATGAACTGTGATTATTTGACTATGATGATATCAACTACGTCACGATACTCCCCACCGGGCCCACCGGTAATACGTGGAAATATCGGGGTGTGACAGTTAGTAATGTTGGGTATCAATCAAACAAACAAGGAAAGTTGACAAGTAATAAGTTAGAAGTAACCATAATTGCAGTGAAAGATTAAAGCTTTATTGATGTCTTGTTGCAGTCGAATGCTTATAATCACCGCTTTACAACTTTTCTGGAATAGGAAACAACGGCTCATGTTTACCACTACTGCACTTTTTTTTATTGAAATATTCCACTGCTGCTAGCTCATACGTCATCACTCAACATTATCCAACAAGTAATATTCGACTCATAAATAATTTCAATAAATCAGATAAGTGTGAGAAGTTATAACGGTGTTGATCGTATCTAAATGCCGTGATATATGTCTTTGGTACATTAAAACACAAGTTATGTTAATGTTAGACATGTAGCCTCTGGTTCAAAGGTTGGCTTTGATTGGCCTGCTTCGCAAGTCACAACTGCCATTAGAATTGTGTTATCCTACTTGTGAGTTGATACTTGTTGATAGGGGTGTGAAAAAACTGAATTAACCGAACCATAACCGAATTAACCGACAAAACCGAACCGGAAAAACCAAACCAAATAAAAAACCGGTGGGTCGGTTAATGGTTCTTTTGAAAACCAAAAGTAGCAGGTCGGTTATGGTTATCATTTTTCCATCCCCACCATAACCAAACCGAACAGGCATGTTATAAATCTTTGTAGGATTTAGAATTTTCCACCATATTTTTAATATTTTATGCTTTTGACTGAAGATTTTTAGTACTTATGAGTTTTTCATATCATTGTGGTTTTGGTTGAATGTTTATTTGAATTTATGGAATGTATCATATCACTTTATTTGGATATTCGATAATAACTTATATTAATATTATAAATTATATGTATTTTTTTAATACTATGTAATATACTAATATATACAAATAACAATTTATTCTATGTTAAAAAAAAATTAAGCTATTTTTAGTTAAGCTAAATACACGGTTAACCAACCACCCATAACCGACCCGCTATAACCATCAAAACCGAATAACCATAACCACGATCGGTTATGGTTATGGTTATCCAATAACCGACATCGCGGTTATGGTTTTTGGTCAAAACCGACCCAAACCAACCCATGCACACCCCTAGCTTCCATAACCAACAAGAACAGAAACGGAAATGGGTTTCCCTGTCTGATCCCTTTGGAACAACTAAATTCAAAAGTAGGAGATCCATTCACTAGCACCGCGGATCTAGCCGAGGCTAAAACCCCTTCCACCCATTTACACTAGATATTCGGGAAACCCACCTGACCTATGATATCCAACAAAAAATCCCAGCATACGTTGTCATAAGCCTTTTCAAAATCGATTTTTAAAAGGAAAGCATTTTTGTTAACTTTTTTAATCTAAGAAATAAGCTCATTAACCATCAAAGGGTTGTCAAGAATGTGCCTGCCTTTAAGAAATGTCGTTTGATTTTTCGAGATTATCGAACCTATAACCTTTTTAGGCGGTTAACAAGAACCATATAAATAGTTTTACTAATCACCCCAATAAGGTTGATCGGACGAAAATCTCTCATCCCCACTGGATCCTTGTTTTTTGGAATAAGAGTTATGAATGAAGCATTGCATCCTTTCGTGATAGTACCTTTACTGTAAAATTCTCCAAGCAAGTTATAATAATCAAGATCAAATAAAATCCAGTACCTTTTTATGAAATTGAAGTTAAAATCGTCTGGTCCAGGAGCTTTGTCTGCCCAACACTCGAGCACTGCTTTCTTTATCTCCTCTCTCTCAAAAGGGGCTGCCAGGTAAGTAGCGTCCTCCTTCGAGAGTTTCTTGATACTATGGCAAATAAGATTTGGCCTGTTTTTGGATTTTTCCTTGAAAGCCAACTTGAAGAAGCCCATAATCTCTTTTTTTACTAAAGACGGTTTAGTCGTCCAAACCCCGTCAATCATGAGGCCTGGGATATTGTTTGAAGCCCGTCTACTGTTGATGTAACCGTGAAAAAAATGCTGAGTTTTCATCTCTGTCTAAGTCCCATTTGATTCTGGCCCTTTGCTTGAGATCTTTATTTTTGAGTTCTTCCAATTCCTTAAGATATTTTATAGATTCCGCTTTGATCCACTCCTCCTCTTCAGATAATTCCTTAACTTCCGATCTCTCATCTATTTTATCAAGTTCCTCCTTAAGACCCTCTCTTTCTCCCATTCCTTAGCTAAAACCTCCTTTTTCCATATTTTAATACCCTCCCTATTCCTTTTAAAAATTTCTATTAAGCGCACATCGGCTTCTCCAATTCCAATAAAACTTTCTGTCGCCTTCTTAACCACCTCATCAAAGTCCTTATGATCCAACCAGGAATTAAAAAAAATCTAAAAGGCTTCGCCCCAAAATTTTTGTTTGAACAAGTCAGAACTATAGGGCAGTGATGACGTCCTTAAACATGCCATCGGCCATTCAGAAAAAAACACCTGACATGCCAAAAACCTATCTATTTTGCTTTGTTTGTTACCATTATCATTGTGATAAGTAAATTTCCTTCCTTTCATCTCAAATTCTCTTAATCCATTATTAATAATAAAATTATTAAAATTTGAAGCATAAGTTTTGTTAAACTTAGAATTTCTCCTTTCTTCCAAGCACCTAACCGCGTTAAAGTCTCCCAAAATCACCCACCACCCCGAAATGTTACCCAACAGACCCCCTATGTCATCTCGCAACGATTTCTTTTGGGAATCTTTTTGGGGGGCGTAAACATTTATAACATTAATAGCTTTATTGCTCCCCTTCAGAGTCCCTAATGTTAAAAGAAAATTTGGGTATTTAATCGAATCATGTACCTTGAAAATATTGGGATCCCATAAGCTGACCATCCCTCTTGATCTCCCAGTTGCCGGCACGTGGTCCATCTCAAATTTGCTAGCTCCCCAAAATTTCTCGAATTCGATACCTGAAAGTCGTTAAACTAAATTTCTTGAAACGCAATAAAATCAATCCCATTTTCTTTTTAAAATTTTTTACCCATCCCGCTTTATTTTTCCCCCCTCTCCTAACCCTATATCATCCCACAACAATTTCTTTTGTGTTGACATATACTTTAATACATGTTGTAGAAGATGTATGATGATGCTTAAAGAAATCTACTTAGGGTGGTGATCGGTACATTTTAGTTACACTCTAGTTTATTTTAATTATAATAAAAATGTACCGATATTGTTACAAAAGATACCACTTTGATCGGTTTTGTTATCTTATAGGTTGAAAAGAAAACGAGCTAAAACGATCAAATTAAAGATAATAAAAATATCAATGATCAACGACCAAGACTAAAAGCTGTATAATTATAGTTTAAGAAATATTTTCTTTTTATTATATGTAATAACTAAATTAAATCATATGTGATTCATGTTAAGTTCATATTCTTTTGATATGTTGCAGGTATATGTCGAAAGTCAAAGTTGGGGAATTAAATGGATATTATAAAATTCAAAAATGTGGGCTTGTGAGAAAAATGGTGAACAGAAGGAGGGATGGACGCACACATGATATTTAATTGGGCTGAATTTAATTTAGATAAATTGTGTGGGAGTCTCAATTATTTAGGCGAACGTAATAAGCCCACAACAAAAAGAAAAAAAGGAGCGGCTATAACTTATCATCTGGGGATCGAAAACTGAGAACTCAACATCATCGATTTTCTTCATTTAGCAATACCGAACCAATCATGTCTTCATCACTATCTCATCAAGCTTGTGATCGCGCCTCTTCAACAATGAGCGGATAGTCTCGTCGGTTTCACCCCGGTGTAGATGTTGTAAGATTTCTAGGGTTTATACATTTGTATTTTAATTTGGTTTTGTGACAAATTGTTTAGTATTTGAAACTTATGATAAATGTCGTGCATTTGAATTGAATTTGTGAATTGTCGAACGATGATAAAGTTATGACTTTGCGAAATGAATTTGTGCACTTATGCCTTCTCGTAGGTTAGGATTTACATGTCCGAGGCAACGAAGTGCATTACGGTCCGTTGTCTATGACGTTGATAGCAATTGGCACCTAAGCTTCGTGATAGTAATCCGTTAATCACTATATGCAACCGAATCAATTTAAAACATGTAGGAACCCTAGGTCTTGCAATTATCGAACCGGGTGTGATCCGTTTTCTCATTTCTTGTTTCAACTTTCTAGTTAGTATTTTAGTTAATCACAAGTGTTTTAGATAATACCTATTGTCGGTTCACTCCGATTTATTAAAATCAATTGAACAATTAAAATTAGCAAACTTCATAATCACGTTGTACATTGTTTGTAAATAGTCTAACTAATCGAACGGGTCGTGGGATACTGACCACCTGCTCTGTGGATACGATACCCGACTTACCCTAGCTACCTAGGTTTAATTGGGTTTTTGACTGATCAGGACGACACGGTCACGTCAGGTGGATTTAGAAACACACTTAATTTCTATGTTTTGTATTTCTCTTCGTTTGCTTACGTTTAAGAGAAATTATTGTATTTCCATTTCAAGATAATGTACTTCCGTTTAGTATGAAATGAAATATTGTTGTTTTTAATTATTTCCACAAATGGTATGTTATAAAGTCTCGAACAATCTCGTTTCATTTCGCTCTAATGTTTCCGCCATCGGTTGGGGTGTGACAAGTTCGTCGGTCCTCCTCAGCTACTTTCTCTTCTCCTGTTAAACTTTTTCTCTCTATATCTTCCGACTTTCCTTTCTCCCTCTCGATTTTTATCTCTCTAGGATATCAACAGAAAGAACGAAAGACATAACATAATCAATTAAACGTCCAACTAAATTGTATCATATACTACAAAAGTTCTAAATCACAACTCTAGTTGTATTAGGTGCAATTTGTTTTTTTAAGAGGTAAAATGTTTGCAGCCTGCGGACCACGTCTATTGTAACAACCCGACTTTTCGGATCGTTACCTGTCGCTGTCATTTCTTTCTTAAACGCTTGTACTCTCGAGATTTTATTAACGCTGTGGGTTAAACTATATTTTCAACGCATTTTAAACACATATTACAACGCTTACTTAATCACGATTGTCGCAATTAAACGCTATTTACCACACTTGATACTTAAACGCTTATCGCAACGCAAACTGACTCGAAACGTAGATTTAATTATTTTATGTGTGTTATTTGTGTGATTACTTGTTTAGAATGTTATGTGGTTATCAACGCAACGCTTATACGCTCGAACGCTCACTCGCAACTCGATTAAACGCAACACAACGCTTAATAAACGAACCAAAGTTGGAAAACTAAAAAACACAACTCGGCCGTCCGAATGGCCATCTGCCCAGATGGAACCATCCGGACACTGCCACTCGCACACCGACTTAACCCTCGCCCACCTCTATAAATACCCGTCGTACACCCTCATTTCAACACTTTGACACTCCCATCCGCTCCCCAAGTCTCAAACGCGATTCAAGGCCATTTTGTAAGCTTTTTCTCCCAAATCTTCATCTCTATTTACTTCTACTCCATCTTCTTCATCAAAATCACACTCACACACACACACTTTAACTTTTTCTCAAAAACCATTGAATTCAGCCATTTCGAAGGTGGTTTCCACTCATTTTGCTTAGGTAAACTATTGTGGAGCATCATTCACTCGAGATGGGATCAAGTTATGAAAGATTTCAATGTTTCTCAACTATTTTCTTGAACTTTCCTTCGGATTTTACACAATATGGGTAGAAACGGGACTCTGTCAGACTCTCGACTCGTTCCATAGTCAAGAGCCAACCCGAGAACTGATTTCCACCAAAGAGATGGACCGATTAATGGGTCAAACATGAATCTTCATCAAGAACAGAACATCAGATCGAATGGGCATGGCCCATCCGTCCAAGTGGACTTGGCTTGGTGTTTTCCATTGTTCGAATCCGTCAACATGTCAGTCTCCGTTAACCAAAACTGTTGTTTGAGAAAAGTTTTACAAGAACTTCAACCATAGACCATCCGCCCGAATGACCATCCGTCCGGATGGAACCCATTCGTCCGGATGACCTGACCCTGATAATATCCGTTGTATCAAAACTTCAAAAACTTTAACAGTTCACAAACAACCACAGATTATCCGCCCGAATGGCCATCCGTCCGGATGGAACCCATCCTCCCAGATGGACTAGACCCATCCGTTCGGATAGACTGTTGAACGCTTAACCCGCATTTTACCCCACTCGACACTCTGATTTCGACCTTGTCAGCACATGGAAGACTTATGATTCTGTTTCCCGTATGCAGGTTGATCCGGCCCTCCCTTCAATCCAATCCAGATTGTGTTTACTTGCTAAACACACACTGTGAGTATACTCAAACCCATTTTCATTTAACGCACTTTTGGGTGTTACATACGTTCTCGATCAAAACACAACACACAACGCAAACACTTTATAAACGCTAACAGCTCCCGCATGCTATACGTGATTTGTTGAATGCTTGTTACCATGCTTATACAGTGTTACGCTAGACCGCCTCTAGCAACGATAGTACTATAGTTTTGACTCAGCACCTGTGTGACAGGGGTTGCTAGGGATCAAATTACTTTACTTCACGTGTTCGCTTCGGTGAACATGTGTCACGCATACTCTACAACGCAGTCTCGTGGTTAGGTTGTATCAATATTGATAGTTACTTGCTTCGCCCGTTACGTGTTACATGCTGATTATGCGTAAACGCTTTTTATACTATTATCTATGCAAACTTGTGTACTCACCTTTACTTTATGTATTGACTTTTATTTTAACGTATGTGACAGGTTGATTGGATGTTATGCTGAAATCAAGTTAGGAAGTCTAGAAACTCACCAAATAAAATCTGAGTTGTCGGAACGGATTTTGTTTTTGAGACTGAATATCTGTAATGACTGTTTTTGCTTTATTTGTTTAATAGTATGGGATATTAAACCTTATAAATATTGTCACATAATAGTTGTTGTGGATTCTCTTGAATAATCTGTTTCACTCAGTGCCACGCCCCGATGATTCCGCCGTCGGTTAGGGTGTGACAGATTGGTATCAGAGCCATAACTATAGGGAATTAGGTCGAGTCGTGTAGAATTGACTTAGTCTATAGTCTAAGTACGAACATACCAGCTTCGTACGAACCTAGTAAGGGTTTCGTACGAGCCCACTTTTGATACTCTCATTCGAACTAGCGAAAACTACATCTTCGTACGAACCCGCATACTACGGCTTCGTACAAAGGCGACCTTTCCTAAAGTTGAAAACTATTTCGCCTTTCCTAAGGCTAAGACGATACACATGAGTGATTGTGTCGGGAATAGGTGTGAAAACCAAGAACTCCCGATAAGATCGCTCAATCCACGTATTTTTACTCTCAGCACGAGAATCCTTCGTTGAGTTAGGAGTGACATCCATACCTCGATGAAAAATCTCCATCTCTATCTCGTGGTTTTACCACCATTAGGAGCAAAGTTGTTAAGTTAGGGGTGAAACCCGCACCTCAATGACACGTTCCACTCCCTACTTTGATTTTACGAATCTCACCAAAGTCTCGACCGTTCCAACGACTTGAGTCACGTAGTAACTGGAAGGATGGGTGTCGTTCACCGTGTTTCGGCGAGAGCACAGTCTATTAGGCCAAAGCGTGCACTTGAGTTTGTTGGGGATAGTTGAATTACTTTGGGTAATCGATGTCTAACACCCAGGACACTCCCTCTGATTTCTAGCCTGCAATCACCAATTTTACGCGTCATCGCTTTTATTATGGTCTTGTGTTTTAGATTGGGATACCTGAACTCTACATTGATAGTTTTGATTTAACGCTTCTCGCTCCGCAAAACGCGCACAACCCGCACAACCCCTTTAATCTAAAACGTTAACTAATCGTAAACAAACTAAGAACTCTCGTATGCTGGACTCATCGCTTACGCTACTAGCTATCGCTCGCAACTCTCGAACGCGCTACACGCCCTTGAAAGATAGGTGAATACGTGCAAAATATGTAGGTGAATACGTGCAAAATATGTGCTTACATGGATTTTCTGCTCATACGTGCTTTGTGCTTATGTGTATACGTGCTTATGTGGAATATGTGCCTATATGCCTACGTGTTTATGTGCCTACGTGTTCCTGAGCTTTACATAATAATAATAATAATAATAATAATAATAATAATAATAATAATAATAATAATAATAATAAGTGAAGGGTCGATTAAACGCTGAACTTTTCAAACAAAAACCCGATATAATCAAATCTTGTCTAATTCATATGACGACGTCTGCTGCAGAACTTGCACTCAACAATGTCGTCATTTGGATCTCACACCCACCGTGCTGTTCGACGAAACCATACTGACAAGCGTATTGCTTCACTTGTGGCCAAGGAAATGGCCAATGTCATACCTCAGATTGTCAGTGAAATCAATGAGGTCAACAGCAAATCTTCCGTTGAATCGAAAAATGAAGCACCTCGAACTCCCTTCAGCTTCAAACAATTCAAAGCTTATGGTCCTGCAAACTTCACTAGTGAAGATGGACCCAATGCAATGTTTCAGTGGTTTGACTCGATTGAGGTCACCTTCAGGCAAAGCGGGTGTCCAGAAAATCTCCGCAATGTGAATGCTCTTGGAGTCTTTCAGTCCAGGGCGTTGGATTGGTGGACTGCTGAGCGTAACAGGCGCGATAACGATGCATCTTATGGCCTCTCATGGGAGGAGCTCAGGGAGCTCATGATGAAGGAGTTCTGTCCTCCTCACGAAGTCCAGAAACTAGAGAATGAATTCTTGCACATCAAGCAGGAAGGAGGTGACAACGCTGGTCTCATCGCTCGTTTCAAGCAGTTGAGTATTATCTGCCCTAGTCAGGTGGTCACGCCTGATAAGACTATCAAGAAGTATATTCGCGCTCTTCCCGATTGTGTAGCTGACTTTGTTCAAGCAGCGAGACCTGCTACTATTGAGGAAACTTATCAGCTAGCAGCCGAGATCAACGATAAACGAGTCTTGGTTGGAGCTTTCAAAACCTCGACCAAGAGTCTCAATCAAGCAACCGCAACTCCCAGCACCGACAATGCAGCATCTCAAGGTTCAAAGTCTTCACGCCAGAGCCGCAAGCGAAAGAACAACAACAACAACAAGAACTATGCTACTACCGCAACTCAACTCAACTCCACTCAACGCAGTCCCCGTACAAAAGCCAACAACCAGAATAGTCAAGTTGTTGTTACCAGCGCACTGCCTGCCAAGCGTGCGATAAGGGTCAATTGTCGTTTCTTGCAAACTGCAACATCTATGGGCACTTCACCGCACACTGCCATTCAGGCCCACGTCAGCAGGCTACTCAAGCTTTTCCAGCACCACCAACTCAACCTCTTGCTATTCAGGGTAACCCAGCAGTTCCAGCACCCGTTGCTAATACTCGAACCTGCTACACTTGTGGTGACCCGAATTATTTTGCTAATGTCTGCCCTATGCGTGTTGTGAAACAAGAACCGCAGCAACAACAACCACCATAGCAACAACAGCAGCAACAACAGCCTTAGCAGCAGCAGCCACAACAAGCAGCCCGCAGAAGAACTTTCAATATCAACGTCCGCCAGGCTCAGACTGACAACAATGTTGTCAATGGTATGTTCCTTGTTAACGGTATTTACGCTTCATGTTTATTTGATACTGGAGCCGATAACTGTTTTGTGTTGTTTGAATTCGAAAAGCTCCTAAAACGTAAACACGCTAACCTCCCAACGACCTTCGACATAGAAATTGCCACCGGAAGAACCATCACCGTCAGTTATATTCTCCGTGATTGTACTCTCGAGCTCAACAATCACATTTTCCCTATTGATCTCGTTCCTATGCAACTTGGTAGTTTCGATATCATAGTAGGCATGGACTTTCTTCGTGAAAATCATGCCGAAGTCGTTTGTTTCGAAAAGATGACTCGTTTCTCCCTCTCAAACGGTGATCAATTATGTGTTTATGGCGAAGTATCCTCGAAAGAACTGAAACTTATGTCGTGCATTTAAGCGAGAATGTATCTCCGCAAGGAATACTTGGCTTTCGTAGCCCACATTGTAGTAGTGTAGGAGGAAAAGAAGCCGCTAGAAAAGGTACTTGTGGTTCGTGATTTTCCTAATGTCTTTCCTGACGATTTACCCGGTCTACCCCCTACCCGAGATATCGACTTTCGTATCGACCTCATTCCTAGAGCTAACCTTGTCGCTAAAGCTCTTTATCGCCTCGCACCGTCTGAAATGCATGAACTTTCTAGCCAACTACAGGAGTTACTTGATAAAGGCTTCATACGCCCTAACACATCGCCATGGGTCACACCCGTCCTTTTCGTGAAAAAGAAGGATGGATCGTTCCGAATGTGCATCGATTATAGGGAACTCAACAAGCTTACTATCAAGAATCACTACCCTCTACCCCGAATCGACGATTTATTTGATCAACTGCAAGGCGCTATGTGTTTCTCGAAGATCGACCTACGTTCTGGTTATCATCGGTTGCGTATTCAGGAGCAAGATATTCCGAAAAACGCTTTCCGTACCCGTTATGGCCATTACGAATTCGTGGTCATGCCTTTTCGTCTTACAAACGCACCTGCGGTCTTCATGGATTTGATGAACCGTGTGTGTAAACCCTTCTTGGACCGTTTCGTTATTGTGTTTATCGATGATATCCTCATCTATTTGAAGTCGAGGGCCGAACATGCGCAACATATTCGTTTGGTTCTCGAGCTTCTCTAAGGGAATCGCCTCTACGCCAAGTTCTCCAAGTGTTAATTTTGGCTCGAGGGGGTTCAATTCCTCGGTCATATCGTTAACAGTCAAGGAATTCACGTCGATCCCGCGAAGATAGAAGCCGTCAAGAGTTGGATTACACCGAAATCTTCGTCTGAAGTTCGTTCTTTTCTCGGATTGGCTGGTTATTACCGTCGATTTATAGCTGAATTCTCTAAAATCATCGTTCCTCTCACTGCCTTGACACATAAAGACACGCCTTTTGTTTGGGGAACCGAACAAGAGGATGCCTTTCAAACTCTCAAGTGTATGCTTTGCAACGCTCCCGTTCTCGCCCTACCCGACGAAAACGATGACTTTGTTGTTTATTGCGATGCCTCTAACCTAGGTTTTGGTTGTGTTCTTATGCAACGAGACAAGGTTATCGCGTACGCGTCTCAACAACTCAAGGTCCACGAGAAGAACTACACTACCCACGATGTTGAACTTTGTGCAGTTGTTTTTGCGTTAAAGATATGGCGACACTACCTGTATGGTACCAAGTGTACGGTCTTCACCGACCATAAGAGCCTACAACACATCTTGAACCAAAAAGAGCTAAATATGCGCCAACGCAGATGGGTTGAACTTCTCAACGATTATGATTGCAAGATAGACTACCACCCAGGCAAGGCAAACGTCGTTGCTGACGCTCTTAGCCGACTAAGCTATCTACACAGTGTTCGTAATGTCCAAGCCCAGCACAACCTCGAAGCCCTCATTCGCGACGCTCAACACGCTTGTTTTCTCGAGAACACTTTGAAGGAAGAAAGAATCTGTGGAACCGAAAACCAGTCAGTGAATAAACTGAATGGTATTTTTCATTATCTTGACCGCATTTGGATCCCCAGTCGTAATAACCTTCGGGAGATATTGCTGACTGAAGCCCACAAGTCCCGATATTCCATTCATCCTGGTGCCGACAAGATGTACCAAGACCTTCGCTCCAGGTATTGGTGGCCGGGAATGAAGAAGGATATCGCTCTCTATGTTTCGAAATGCCTAACTTACTTGAAAGTTAAGGCCGAACACCAACGACCCTCTGGCTTACTCGAACAACCCGAGATCCCGATGTGGAAATGGAAGAGTATAGCCATGGACTTTATTACAAAACTCCCTCGCACTCCTTCAGGTCACGATAGCATTTGGGTTATCATTGATAGTCTTACGAAATCTGGCCACTTTATACCGATACGAGAAGACTTCAAGGTAGAACGATTAGCACGAATCTATACAGACGAAGTCATTTGTCGACACGGGATGCCTCGTGAGATCATCTCTGACCGTGATGGTCGATTTACCTCGCGTCTCTGGGAGACATTCCAAGCCTCTCTCGGTACGACTCTTAATCTCAGTACCGTATTTCATACCCTGACCGACGGTCAGACTGAGCGCACGATCCGCACCCTTGAAGATATTCTTCGTTCGTGCGTTATAGATTTTGGTGGTAACTATGATTCGCATTTACCTTTAGTAGAATTCTCGTACAATAACAGTTATCACGCTAGTATTCAAATGGCAACCTTTGAGGCATTATATGGTAGAAAATGTCGATCGCCTATTGTATGGCACGAGATCGGAGACGCACAAATCACCGGTCCCGAGTTACTACAAGAAACGACTGACAAGATCCTCAAGATAAGAGACAATCTCTTGAAAGCTCGGAGTCGTCAAAAGAGCTACGCCGATAAGCGCCGCAAGCCCCTTGAATTCGAAGTTGGTGATCACGTACTCTTAAAGGTTTCACCTTGGAAGGGGGTGATCCGATTTGGAAAGAAAGGAAAGCTAGCGCCACGATACGTGGGTCCCTTTAAGATTCTGGAAAGAATTGGCAAAGTGGCCTATCGACTCGAATTACTGGTTGAACTCAGCAACGTACATCCGACTTTCCACGTCTCAAACCTCAAGAAGTGCCTAGCTGAAGAAAATCTTCACGTACCTATCGAAGATTTGCAAGTTAACGAGACCCTACACTTTGTGGAAAAGCCTGTAGAAATCATGGATCGAGAGACCAAGAAGCTTCGACGCTCTCGCATTCCCATAGTGAAGGTTCGCTGGGAAGGCAACCGCGGCGCCGAGTTCACTTGGGAACTCTAAAGTGATATGAAAGCTAAATATCCACAACTCTTTGTTACGCCTACTCCTTAATTTCGGGACGAAATTTCCTAAAGTAGGGGAGGCTGTAACAACCCGACTTTTCGGATCGTTACCTGTCGCTATCATTTCTTTCTTAAACGCTTGTACTCTCGAGATTTGATTAACGCTGTGGGTTAAACTATATTTTCAACGCATTTTAAACACATATTATGTAACACCTCGAAAATTCACGTCCTATAATGTGTTGACACGTGTCATAAAGTTTGAACGTGTGAAAGAAAGTTATAAAAGGACTAAAGTTGACAAACATGGAAAGTATGTGATTATACGGGTTCTAAATGTCAACAGTGAATAAATATACTTCATAATAACCCTACATGATGTTTATGACATCAAACGAATAAATCATGGATCATACGAAGCTAAAAGTGAGAGATTACAAACTACAGGGGTTAAACGTGTCAACATGTTTAAAGATATACCTCTGAGTGACCTTTTGACAAACCCGAAGCTTTGTAACGGTTAATTATGCTCACTAGAATGCACGATATAAATTTCATAAAGTTTCGTTGTCGTATGAGAAAGTTATGATCAAACTCGTGTGCGAGGGGTTAAAGTGTTAACATTAAAAGTTAGGACTTTTCGGGTAATAACCGAGTAATCAAGGACCAAATAAAGTGGGTACAAGTCCTAAAGCCCTTGTAGTTAAAGAATAAGGGGTTAAATTGCAATATATAAAGGTTACTTGACCTTTCGGAAGGGCCAAGAGTCATTTATGCAAGAAATAGAAAATGTGAAGGCTGATCAGAAGCCTTGCGCACCTCAACACCAATACCGTTACGGTGCGCAAGGGATGCCCAGATGCAGCAGATTGGCTGTTGGCTGTCTTAAACGTTGCAACTGATCTTTGATCCATTTTCCTCATCTCCCTTAGCCCCAAAACAACCCCTAAACACTTAGGGACACATGTAAAAGATTTGTGGGCACTTGTAGACTTGTGTGTCAACTTCTTATGGTGATTAAGAACACTATATAAAGGCATGAAGTTGCAACTCATTCCTCACACCTTCATTCTGCAATTGAGGAGCCTTCTGGAGCTTCAAAGCAAACCCAAGTCCTTCCTAATCAAGCTTAGGACTTCGGTAAGTGTTCTAATCCTTTCTTAATTAAGTTTTCGCTTAGTTTTAGCTTAAAAGTCAAACCGTCGTAATTAACGGTTGACTTTAAGATTAATCACTAATGGTCCAGTGATTAGTCGAAGTGAAAGTAGTTATAAGTTGGTAATTATGTGGGTAATAAACCCTCAAAAGGGTTCTCCCTGATTCCCACTCTAACTAGGTCAAATGTCGGGTCAAACTTGTTAAGAAAAAGTCAACAGGATCCTTAAATTCTAATTTATGCATAATTAGCAATATAGAACATATATAACCTGTTGGATCATTGTTATAACTTGGTAATAAGTGTAAGAACATGTCTAAACATGTTCAACCCGACAATTTCCTGTAAATACCCGGTTCGGAACCGAAAGTCACATAGTTTGACTTTCACTTTGACTTTCAGTTCTGACCCGTTTAGGCATGTTTTAGAAATGCCTCAGAGCTTTAATTGGACTAGGTTACATGTTAGTACAACCCTCTGTGATTGTACACCTTGGTCCATTAGTTGTCCAATTAACATGCATATTTCCGTTAATTGCTCATATGTTGACCATTATGCCTTATTAACTTAAAACGTGATTTTTGGAAATGTAAAAGAGTAGAAACTTAAATTACTGATATATAAACTTGTATGCAAAGTTTGACATCAGTTTGAGGTGTAGATTGAGAGTTATGCTCAATATCGCAAATTGAAGGTTTTATGTTAATTAAACGGCGTAATTAGCGTATAGCTTAGTTAAGCCTACTTTTGGTATCAAACTTAATACCCACTGATGTAATATAGTATTTTGGGATTTTTGAAGATTTTTAATTAATTTTAGGCTGAGCATAACTCATGGTCGTAGGCTTAATCCGGTAATTGTCGGTTTTGCCCTTACGGGCCATAAAATGAGTTTTACATATCTAAACGACTCCAAACCTTTTTCTACTGATCACATATGATAAATAAATTATTTTAAGCCTTCTGGAAATATAGAAATATCAGATTTAAGTATCGAACCCGGAAATGGCCTTTAATCGCCTTATTAAGCGTTTTTAACGCATAATATGTATTAAAATTATATTGAACATACCCGGGTTGATACCTACTGATATTTTAGGCAAATTAGAATGTTTTAACAGTAAGCAAAGGTTGATTAACTCAGACTTCGGTTTTGAGCTTTTCGGCTTATGTGAAATTACCAAAATACCCCTACGGGGCATAGTTTGGTTATAATTGATAAATTTCACATATATACTTTATCCTACTGATATAACTTAGTAAATTGAGCATATTTTCTGTTTACATCAGACCTGTAACTCAGCTTGTTACTTAAACTCTTTTATAAACTTTTAAATGACCAAACTACCCCTACGGGGCCTAGTTTGTGTTTAAATACGTTTCGGGCATAATGAAAGACATCCTACTGATGTCACAACATATTTGAGACATAATTAACTTAGGAAACCTGTGTATAGCTCTCATGAATACCCGTCACGCTTATTACGCGTACGGTTCGGTTTATGTAACAAGTTTACATAAATTAGCCGAAACGGGTCAAACCCTATTGGTTTTATCTCAAAGTCCAGAATGTGTATGAAATACCCATATAAGACAAGTCTCTGAACATGTCGGGTTTAAATCACATTCTATTCTGGTCTTCGCTAAATCGTGCGTACGAACCGTATCTTCCTATAAGACTAACCGGTCTAAGCTTAGGCTTAATTAAAGACCCGTTAGCATTCTAATAAGTTATTTATACCATCATTCCAGACTAGAGCCTTACGGTAAATGGTACCTACGCTTACTTAAGTGAATACGGCTGAGTTATTAGATTCTTGCTATTTAAGACAGGAGCTAGCTCAGGTAAATACTCTTAACTTATTTTCCCTATACGGGCTTGGGATACGGCACTATAAAAGTACCGCTTGGTCGGGTGTGTAGTTATTTAAATCGTATTGAGATTGATGTACTTACAACCCGTTTAATATGTATTATTTGGTGTATGGCCTTTGGGGGTTAATGACCATGTCCCGGATATCCTTGGCATCATTTTACGAAATGGCCACGACCTAAGCACGGGGTGTAGGCATACACCTGACAGCTGCATTATGTAAAAACTGGTAATCCACTCCGAGGTATCATCCTTGTGGGCATTATACCGGAACTGGTAATCCACTTAGAGGATGATAGCCTGTGGGCATTATACCTGTGGCGTGTCAGTTAATCTAGTCCGGCCCTACAAACCGGCCCTAACGGACGACAAATAAGTAAAACTGTATACAAGATTATATACAAATAATTTTCCCGAGTATAAAAGGTTAATTTTGCCTCTGTGCATTTTAATCAAATTATAAAAGATATTTTTGTGCCACGTGCATCCAAATCAATTTTCTTAAACTCTTTTCAAATGAGTCAGTTGAGTGTATTTACCAGTGAAAACTGACGTATTTTCCAAAAATGATAAGTGACAGGTACTGAACGAAATTGGCTGGAAGCTCAGGGCGCTAATAAGGAATCTTGCAAGTTCTAGGCGTCTAAAGTTTGTTGAACAAATGATATGTTTAAAGATCCGCATGTGGATCCTTTACTTTCCGTTGTAATACTGGATATTACTTTATATTCGGAATGTAATAATATTTATCTTTTGCTTCAGCTGTGCATTTATATAATTGTGTTGTTTGACTATTGTGTTGCCAACCACGTCACGATACTCCCCACCGGGCCCACCGGTGACACGTGTTAAGTCGGGGTGTGACAGGTTGGTATCAGAGCCAACACTGGGTGAATTAAACGCTAGCCTTTTTCGTTTAATCTCAGTTACACAATTGCACATTCTTGAGTCTAGACAAGAACATAAGACAAATCCAAATTCGTTTCATTGTCTTTTAATTACTTCCTTGTTATTTTTCTGATTAGCCTTTGCATGGGCAAGTCATATTATCAGAAGTCCCGTTTAGGGCAACCATATACTTGTTTAAATTTTAAAGGAACGATTATGTTTAAAAATATCATTCCTATATTATAAGATCTACCATTATAATAAAATGGCAAAATCTAAAAAAAAAGGACGAGACCTAGCCATACGTCACATTAAGACAGGGCCAAGATGGTAGTTCCACAATTAGATTCAGATCCTTGTTAACAGTTCAATTTAGAAATTTTTCTGCGTTAATTATTAAAAAGAATCTAAAGGGTAAAACCTAGCTTAAGTGTCACTGCAGACAAGGCCAAGATGGTAGAACCTATTCAAGAGATTCAAATCCTTATTAAACATTTGAAAGCATATTAACATGCTTGACAAAGTGTGATGCGATAAAATCACATAAGTCGTTTTTTTTTTTGTTATTCTAAAATCCCTTATTTATATAATCATCCCTTATGGATGAAGTGCCCACGGGCTATAATTAACGTCCTCTGGGACTAAAGACAGTGGTAGCCTACAACTCCCTGTCAAGGAAAGGTAATGAATGTTGGTTCAAACCTCAAATGCTTCGATTCTCTGAAATCCTAGCATATAATTTATAATTGTCCATGTGACTAGGCCTTTGGTGCCACGAATAAGACTGTTACTGTTTTATAATTAGGATAAATTATTATAGAAATCCTAAATAAATTTGATTAATAAATTAACCAAATATGGTCTATGTTTACCATGGTTAATGAATTACCCTAAGGGGCAATTCCATAATAAACTCCCAAATAAACTATTGTCCTTGTTTGCTGCAACAGTTCAATTGTAATGGCTAACTCAGACGAGGGTAATAGTCATCCAGCGGAGGTTAATAATGACGCCCGAATTAATCTAACTGGTGCGGAATTAAAAGCGATCATAGACGGCGCAGTTACACAGGCTTTGGAAAGGCAGTATGATGAGTATAGTGGGACTCGTAGTAGGACCCTATCTACACAGCCTTCAAAGCCACCGTCCAATAACGACGACCCGAAGAAAAATGATGACCGACACTCCTCAAACCACAGTGCTCCATCTCAGCAGGTCATACTGAATAAAGGACCCCTTGCTAATGGTTGCTCCTATAAATATTTCGTTTCCTGCAAACCCCGGGATTTCACTGGGGAGAAAGGAGCCATCGATTGTATGACATGGCTGGATGAGATGGATACGGTTGTTGATATCAGCGGATGCGCTGAGCGAGACGTGGTCAAGTTTGTGTCGCAGTCTTTCAAGGGTGAAGCTTTAGCATGGTGGAGATCTCTGATTCAAGCTACCGGGAAAATCCCACTGTACAATATGTCGTGGGATCAATTTGTTACCCTTATCAGGGAAAATTTCTGCCCTCAGCATGAGGTGGAGAAGATAGAGTCCGATTTTCTATCCTTGGCGATGACAAACCTCGACTGTCAAGCTTACCTAACGAGCTTCAACACTATGTCTCGGTTGGTTCCATACCTGGTAACCCCGGAACCAAAACGGATAGCTCGTTTTATCGGTGGTTTAGCCCCCGAGATCAAGGCAAGCGTAAAAGCTTCTCGGCCAGCGACTTTTAGATCAGTAGCTGACATTTCCTTATCCCTTACTTTAGATGCGGTCAGATTGAGATCGCTAAAGAAATCTGAAGAAAGTAAGAGGAATCGTGAGGATGATAACTCACGAGGGTCAGAGAAGAAGCACAAGGGAAACACTGATTCTAAGAAGTCTGGGTTTGGAAGGAACAGTCATCGAACAGAGGAGAAGCCAAAGTGCACGACTTGTCAAAGACGCCACTTTGGAAAGTGCAGACTTGAATCCAATTCTAAGTCTGAATCACCTGCATGTGGGTTATGCAAGTCTAAGGAGCACAAGACTGTTGAATGCAGGAAGATTAAAGATGCCACCTGCTACAATTGCAATGAGAAGGGGCACATAAAGACCAACTGCCCTAAGTACGCAAAGAAGACTGAAGAGGCCAAGAAAGCAAACGCATGAGTCTTCCATACGAACGCCAAGGAGATGATGCAGAATGATAACTATATAGCAGATACCTTTTCATATCAAACAGTTTATGCATGAATTTTATTTGATACTGGCACATATGACTATATAATGAATGATAAATGTTGAGAACTATTGTCTCCGCCTGATTAAGACTCCGGTCACTTAATGCGAGGTAGAAATTGACCGATGATACTTTAGAAAATGCTCCAACAAATCCTATATTGATATTTAATATCTATTAGAAATCACTCTTTTCTGATACCCTTATGGCAAACTTTCAAACTATCCAAATTCATCAGTATATTAAAGACAGATGTGACATTTTGATCCCCTGTCAAAGAGGTGATGGACTAGGTCCAACCCTTAAATGCCATTGATGGTCTTTTGTGACCTAGGCTAAGTGATATTGATATATTTTTAAAATAACATTCATTAAGAATGATAATTCCTTATTGGCCAGTATAGTTTGATGAAACAATGGTTAGTATATGTTAAGGCCATCAGGGTAATGAATAGCAGATGTTGGATTACAACTAAGTAAAGGATTCACCTGGTAATAGGAACAAAATCTCGAGTATGATAAACTCGGATAAGACAACCGTCAATCGCGCCATTGATAATGCGACGAATGTTAAAAAAAAAAAAACTACAAACGTAAACCTCAATACTAATGGAGTTAATCTCCAGGCTGTGGTTGACGCAGCAGTTGGAGGGATCATGGGAAAAGGTCATGAGACAATCCAAAGAGCCGAATGCTTCTCGCTCTAAATCTCATTCAAAAACCATGTTTAATTGCTCATGAGGAGAGCTATGTTCACACTTCAAATATGAAGGATGAACCAAAGAAAGAGGATAACTCCCAGAAATCTGGGAAAGAGAGCAAGTACAGGCCTAATAAAAAGCAACGTAAGTTCAGTAAGAAGCCTGTATACCTCAGAGACTGCTTCAGCATTATTATATCCATTAGGAATCAGTTTTTCGATGTCCTAGTTCCGTTAAATATAAGGACTCAATATAGTGATAAAAATCGATTGGTTACCTTAAAAATCAAGCCCATATTGTGGGTGATAAGAAGCGATTAATTATCAAGGCTCCTTATGAGACAACCCTCATAATTACATGTATCCGTACGATTAATTAATATTAAACATAAAAAAATGGTGGAATTGGCCGTCCCCGGAATCGAACCTGGGTCTAGGCCGCACCCTTTCGCGCGCCTAGCCAACCGAGCTAGGTGCCTAGTTTGTGAAAATTTCCATTCTGATTAAATATAAGCACATATAGTTGATATCTATCTAATCTTTATTGATTACGAATACCAAATAGTACGACAAAACCGCCGTATGAAAATTGATGTATCTTAATAAGTTCCATAGATTGCTTCCATGCCTGATCAGTATGGAGGTTTAATACATGGAACCACAAAGATATCCCAATGGTCATATGGTACTAAAGTCAACTAATGGTATTCAAAGAAGATACCCAGAATGGAATTGTCCAAATAAATATTCCCTGGTAAAGAAATATGTGAACTCGTAACATAAATGTGTCACTTATTAGACACAAGCGTTGATGAGTGAAATGGAGCCTGAGATATGGGAATCTCAATAATCTCCTTGTACCTTGATTAGCTTCTCCTAAGACTACCATGTTTACCTCCCAAGAGGCAGTAGCGTTAAGATTTATATCCCATTAAGGCTGTATTATTATGAAATCTCCAAGACGGCTAGTACCATCATTGGGAGAACCGAAAACCTGATTAAGTAAATTTTAAGATAGGAGATTCATATAGCCTAGCTCGATACTTCGATAGTTTAATATTGTTAAATAAGAAAGACGGTTCATTTTGTTTATGCATTATTTACCGCGACCCTAATTAGGCAATGATTAAGAATTTGCCAACAGCTGCCCTGAATCGTCGACTTGTTCGACTAACGACAAGGACTAGCTATTCCTTAAAATTAGTTAAGCAATGGTTGGATAACCCTCTCACCTTAAACTAAGCTTTTCTATAATAATTGATATGTAGGTATTAAGGTTGCTCCCTTGAAGACCTAGTATAGATGGAATGTTAAACATCCATTGTTTGGATAATAGATTGGTAAGTCCAATTATCAGGATCTGAAGGTTGCATAAGAAACAACAAATAAGATCACGCAAATTCATAATCATCTGTAAGATGCCAGTATTCGGCAGAAAAATCAAGGATTTATGAAAATAGCAACCCTCCTAAGTTCTGGTTAAAAGATAAGGTTCAACAAAAGATAACACCCTAGAAGGGTGTGCCGAGTAGTAATTTTCAGATTAGTTAAGCCCGGAATATATAAAGACATTCGAAGGATTCGAATGTATCAAGACTAAATAGCTTACGAGCTAAGACCTAATTTAGGAGCTCGGTGGAATGCGCAATGCACCCCACCCTAATGATTTAAGGACGTGTTTCGCCAATAAGTCAAGAAACACTATCACATAATGACATACATATTTATGATATGAGGAGCAACCTGTATCGATTGAGGATCGACAGGATTAGAAGCTCCAAAGGATACATGTACCTATCATAAAGGTCAAATGGGATGACTGTCGAGGTCCCGAATACACATGGGAGGTTGAATCCACCATGAAAGAAAAGTACCCTCATTTGTTTCAGTAAATCTCGGGTCGAGATTTATTTTAAGGGGGTGAGGATGTAACACCTCGAAAATTCACGTCCTATAATGTGTTGACACGTGTCATAAAGTTTGAACGTGTGAAAGAAAGTTATAAAAGGACTAAAGTTGACAAACATGGAAAGTATGTGATTATACGGGTTCTAAATGTCAACAGTGAATAAATATACTTCATAATAACCCTACATGATGTTTATGACATCAAACGAATAAATCATGGATCATACGAAGCTAAAAGTGATAGATTACAAACTACAGGGGTTAAACGTGTCAACATGTTTAAAGATATACCTCTGAGTGACCTTTTGACAAACCCGAAGCTTTGTAACGGTTAATTATGCTCACTAGAATGCACGATATAAATTTCATAAAGTTTCGTTGTCGTATGAGAAAGTTATGATCAAACTCGTGTGCGAGGGGTTAAAGTGTTAACATTAAAAGTTAGGACTTTTCGGGTAATAACCGAGTAATCAAGGACCAAATAAAATGGGTACAAGTCCTAAAGCCCTTGTAGTTAAAGAATAAGGGGTTAAATTGCAATATATAAAGGTTACTTGACCTTTCGGAAGGGCCAAGAGTCATTTATGCAAGAAATAGAAAATGTGAAGGCTGATCAGAAGCCTTGCGCACCTCAACACCAATACCGTTACGGTGCGCAAGGGATGCCCAGATGCAGCAGATTGGCTGTTGGCTGTCTTAAACGTTGCAACTGAT
>JARYGA010003661.1:0-27785 GCA_030545235.1 Helianthus tuberosus | reverse complement strand
TACAACTGCAAGAGGAAATGGCAGGAATACATGATGTATTTCATGTATCTAATCTTAAGAAGTGCTTAGCTGATGAGTCGCAAATAGTACCTCTTAAGGATATAGAGGTAAATGAACAACTCAAGTTTGTAGAAAGACCTCTACAGATTGAAGACAGGAAAGTCAAGAATCTCAAACACAAGAGATTAGTTCTGGTCAAAGTGAAGTGCGACTCCAAAAGAGGACCTGAGTACACACGAGAGCTCAAATCTGAAATGCAAAGGAAATATCCGTAATTGTTCCAGTAGATCTCGAGGACGAGCTCTAAAACAAGGTGGGGAGGATGTAACAATCCTCAAATAAACTGACACCCTTATAAATAGACACCCTAGAATATTTAAAATTGTCCCAATATGTCTTTAAATACACCCCATACGCGAAAACGGGCCTCAAATATATTAAATAGTATTCAAAATAATTCAAAATCTGATTTTTAAGCTAAGGCGGGCCGCGTAGACCCACCCCAAACCCTTACGCGGGCGGTATCAAGGTTATAACCTGATTTCGTTGGTTTTCTTAAGCTCAGGCGGGCCGCGTAAGACCCCCGTTAAGTTCACGCGGGCCGCGTGAGATCGAAAGTTGTGGCGCAGCCCAATGATGACACGTGTCATCATCGTGGCGAGTCTAGTGATGATCCGGACAAGCTACCCTGTTGACCAGGGTTGACGCGGGCCGCGTAGGCTCTTGCCTACTCTTACGCGGGCCGCGAGAGAGTCAAGATCAGCAACTATATAAGAAGGGCATCGGCTTTCATTTCCGATCGCTCAAAACTTTCTTCTTACTTAAATTTTGAATAGTAGAGATAATACGCGGGTATTATACCCCCTAATTAGCGAAGTTCTGCTCCGTTGTAAGTATTATAACCCCTGGATACGTATTAGATACGCTGCCCGATTGATCTAGGGTTCCGTAATGGCTGTCGTGGTTCTGCCCGACGCAGTCATTGGAATGCCGTATCGGGGAGGGTATTGCTAATGTTAAAATGGGTTATTATACTAACGCGTGTACATTTGTGTAAATTTTAGATTATCACCAGGAAACCCTTACGAAAAATCTAAGACAGCAATGTGAGTAATCTCCTTTTTGTTAACAGTTTTTACAAAACTTTAACTATTTTACAATGCAATTTAGCAGTGATTGAGTCTTTGTAATTCTTCAATTACTGCCGGTATGTTGGGGTTTTGTATACAAAATGTACTACACTGTGAGTAGTAAGTCGGGATGACAATACGTTACCATTGGACAATGAGTTAGCCAATATGTAATATGACCCAGAAGTCAGGATTGACAGTACTAATGGAGTAATTGTGTAGATATAAACATTGTAATCGCTCTCAATACTGTTTAAATTTAATTAATGTTTCTTGATTAAACTGGGATTCACTCACCAGTATTTCCCACTGACAAATGTTTTTAAAACGCGGTGAAGGTAACACAATGTGAAAGCCAATTAGAAGCCAGCTGGACAGCACTGAAGGCTTGGAAAAGTGGCTATAAAAGTTACCTAAATAAAGAAGGCGTTTTAATTCAAATAAAATGGGATTTATCCCTGTAAATCAGCTTGTAATAAAAACTTGGGTTTTATCCCAATATGTTTATTTATATAAGTGGTGGTATTTTACTCTGATAAACATTTCCTAACTACGGTCCTGATGAAAAATTCCGCTGCCAAATTAGACGACACACGATACCACCGAAACTGGCTCGCGGCCGCCTGTTCCCGGGGATCAGGGATCGGGGGTTGCGACAACTACATCAAAACAGTCACACTAATTCACATAGATCTTAAATGTCTCTTTAAGTTTACCAACTCCAATACTGACGTTAACTAACTCCTTGGGTATTAGCTGAACAAAAAGATATAAAATTATGAAATCAACAAAGGTACAGTAAAATTAACAACTATATCACTAATTACTATAGTAACATTTAAGTATTGGATTAAAATACCAAAACTTACCAACACGTCCTTACAAACATCAGTAAAACTATGGGAGAATGAATCCATACATCCAAACTTCCTCTCAAATGATATTGATGTGAACATAGAAATCATTGGGAGTTTTGTTGGATAATGATGAACTTTTTCAAAAGGTGTCAGCAGATATGTATATAGTGCAGTTTTTTTAAATACCAACAGACATCCTTCTTTCAATGAAAGGTCAGACACAACTGAGGACCATCTTTCTTTTAGAGCAAAACTTCCATTGTGTTTTGAGAATCGGTAATCTCATCTCATACCGTTTACACACTCTATAACGCCAACGTTACCAGGAAGTTCTTTGAGTAAATGATTGTTTGCAAAGTTTTGTGGTATTATCTGTTGAGTTCAAGTATTTAAGTATTGGCAAGTGTTATATGTGAATTAATTGTTAACAATAAAACTGTAGAAAATGTTTTAATGTAATAATCTTACCAAGATTTTGGAATTAAGATAGTCCAAATATTTATAAAAAGACATCTTCCAAATTATAATGTTTCTGGTTAAAAATCAAAGAAAAAACGAGACAATGTATTTTATCAGATACTTCATTATTTATAAAGACTGTGATAACAAATATGAACTAACAATGTTTAACATATCTATGTCATTCAGATAATGCATTTAATATTTATCAATTTATCTAGAGTATATCAATAAATAAAGATTCCTCTAAAAACTGTAGAATCGAGTACCACTATCAATAACTTTTTCTTCTGCAAGTCCATAAATAAAAGATTTTTCATTTAATCATATTCTTTAATATCAAGTAAGATAAACAACAAAATATACCTTATCGATTGCTTTCAAGAATCCAAATGTAACACCATATCAAAGAAAACTTCAAATCGGAAACATTATAAAAAAATAAAAAAGCTTGTAACATTAAATTGATATATCATCTAAAACATGCAATACATTGAGAACAATCTTCATAACAGTTGTTAATCATGTGCATATGAAACTAATGTATATACAAATTTTAATAAATATTTTTATACCTTGATCGAAGTTGTTGATGATGTCAAAAGTAAGAAGTATTCAAGTGGAGTGATTCAATATTGAAATGGACATCGGTTATTAAAACTTGAAGCACTTTTTATGAGATCAGACAAACAAATTTGTAAAGGGGATTTGGAGAGTCGTTAAAAAGGTAAAGTATGTTTCTATCTGCCTCTATGTAAAAATGTAAACCGCCATTGGAATAATAAATTACATTTTACCGCCATTGAGATAAGGAAGTTACATTTTACCCCTTAATAATACAGCAGTCATTTTCAAATAATTCAAATCATTTTCAAATAATTCAAACAATTTTCAAAATACTTTGAAAGTCTTTTTCTTGAGTGCTCAACACTCTTCTGCATTCAGATATTTGAAATTATGGATACAGATAATAGAATTTCAAGTAAGTATGAACTGTTCTTTCAACCAAGTCAAAGTCAAGTCTGTGCTGAAGCAAGGAAAAAAAGGAAGCGTGTTCTGCAACAAAAGCGAAACAACAGTGGTTTTCATCGTACATCAACATCCGATTCTTTTAAAAGGATTCCATTATTAAACACTCCAAGTGGTATGTCTTATAGGTTTGCAAACAAAATTTTACAAGAAATACATATTTATATGTTATGTTTTGGGAATCCTTACACATGTTTCGTATTTTACAAGTTTCAACAACCAATGTTGAAAATAGGAATGTGTATCATTTTCCTGCTTATGCTACTCCAAATATTAGTAGTGATTTGTTTCACCCATCTACAGAAGTAAAAGGTATACTTACTGCAGACATTTTTTGGTAATTTCAAAAAAAAAATCACAATACGTTCAAAGTTCTTTTCTTGTGTGGTCAACAATCTTCTTCATTCAAGTATTTTAAATTATGGATACAGATAACACAATTTCAAGTAAATATGAAGTGCTAAGCTGTGCTGAAGAAACAGAAAAAGGAAGTATGTTCTTCAACAAAAGAGAAACAACACAGGTTGTCATCCTACATCAACATCTAATTCTGTTGAAAGGATTCCATTTTTAAATACTTCAAGTGGTATGTGTTATAGTTTTGCAAACAAAATTTAAAAGAAATATGTATATATATTTTATATTTTTGGAATCCTTACATATGTTCTATTTTACAAGTTTTAACCACCAATGTTGAAAGAAGGAATATGTATCATCTTCCTAGTTATGCCACTCCAAATATTAGTAGTAATTTGTTTCATTCATCTACAGAATTAAAAGGTATACTTACTGCATATATTTTTGGTAATTTCAAATAATTTTCATAATACTTTCAAAGTTCTTTTCTCGAGTGGTCAACAATCTTCTTCATTCAAGTATTTTAAATTATGGATACAAATAACACAATTTCAAGTAAGTATGAAGTTGACCTTCAAGCAAGTGAACGTCAAAGGTGTGCTGAAGAAAGAGAAAAAGGGAAGTATGTTCTTCAACAAAAGAGAAACAACAGAGGTTGTCATCCTGCATCAATATCTGATTCTGTTGAAAGGATTCCATTTTCAAATACTTCAAGTGGTATGTGTTATAGTTTTGCAAACAAAATTTAAAAGAAATATGTATGTATATGTTATGTTTTTGGAATCCTTACATATGTTATATTTTACAAGCTTCAACCACCAATGTCGAAAGAAGGGATGTGTATCACCTTCCTACTTATGCCACCCCAGATATTAGTAGTAATGTGTGTCACTCATCTACAAAAGAAAAAGGTAAACTTACTGCAGATATTTTTTTCTAATTTAATTACGAATTGTAGTTTTGTTCATTTATTTTATATACTTTTGTCTTATAAGATTCATCAAGAAAAATCTCATCAAGGAATGTACATCACACTCTTTTTGGAAGTACTAAGCAAACATCCTATTTTGTAGAGAGGACTCCATTATCAGATATTACAAATTGTATGTTTTAAATTTTTGGAAATAAAATATTTGTTTAATCTTAGTTTTTATGAATTGTTATATATGTCTTATTTTACAAGCTTCAATATAGGTGGAATATCTAAAATTGAATTACCAATGAGTGAAGAGATGTTAGCAGATTCTGTGGTTAAGAAGATTCGTGGAATTTCTAAAGGTATAAGATACGAATGTAAATTCTTGTTAAGTTTTCAATATGTAGATAACTTATGTTGACTTATAAATTTGCTAAGTCTGTAGATTATATTGATCATGGAGATGTCATCTTTGTGTGTTCTAAATATGATGAAATGTTATGGCAAGATGAAATGCTTAGGGGAAATAAAAAACGTAAGAAAACATCCTATTCTCTTTGTTGTTCAAATGGAGACGTTGAGCTACCACCACCGCGTACACCTTCTCCATTACTACGTCATTTATATAAAAGTCATACCTCACAGTCTCGCAAATTCATGGATAATATTCGAGCATATAACATGATGTTTTCCTTCACATCTCTTGGTGGGAAGGTTGACAAAAGTTATCAGAGAGGTAAAGATCCTTATGTATTTAGACTACAAGGTCAGAATTATCATCGAATGGGTAGTCTACTTCCGGATGATGGGGAAGAACCCAAATTCTCACAGCTTTACATATATGATTCACAAAACGAAGTGGTAAATCGTTAAAAAGCAGTAAGGTAATTTCTTTGTGATAATTGTGGCATTTATGAATATATATTTTGCTTCTCAGTATATTTACATTCATTATCATTTGAAATGAATGTAAATTTTAACATTTTATATTTCTGGCAGTTCTCAGATAGAATTCAAAACTACAAGAAACAATCAGCTTGATAGTACAACCATCAAGGGTCTTAAAGATATGTTGGATTCTTGAAATCCTCTTGTCCAGTCCTTCAGAATGGTAAGAGATTGTTTTCAATAAAATGAGTTTCAAGATGTAAGCTTGAAGCTTATTGGAACAAGAGATAAGGATGGAAGAGTTCACAATTTGCCAACAGCATCAGAATTGCTGCGTTAATAACCGGTGATTTTGATGGAGCATTTGATAAACGGGACATTATTGTTAGAAAGAAGTCTGGTGGTCTTCAAAGAATTAATGAGCTTCATCCCTCTTACATTGCTTTGCAATATCCACTTATTTTCCCATATGCAGAAGATGGTTATAGAGTTGGTATTAAACATAGAGGGATTGCGATTGATAATGAGGTACTTAGAACCAATCTTACCATTAGAAAAATTCTTTTGTTACAAAATTCAAGATAGACAGAATCAGTTTTCATTGTTACTTAATGCGAAAAACTATTTCAGCAGTTTTTGGTTGATGGATACATGATGATAGAATCTGCCAAGTTGAATTATATAAGGACACAACAACCTAAACTTAGAACGCAAAGTCTTAAGAACTTGAATGCTACTGTTGAAAGTGGAGAGAATAATGCCTCAAATTGTGGTAAACCTATACTTTTACCTTCATCATTTACTGGTGGTTCTAGATATATGATGCAAAAGTACTTGGATGCTATGGCAATTTGCAAGTCTGTTGGATATCCCGATTTATTCATAACGGTGACTTGTAATCCAAACAGGCCTGAGATTTACAGGTGTTTGCACGATAAAGCTCTTAATGCTGAAGACAGACCAGATATTATCTCTAGATTATTCAAGTGTAAATTGGATCATCTTATAAAAGATTTCAAGAAAGATAAATTCTTTGGTGACATACAAGCAGGTACCCTTTAGTTATATTTTTTACTTTGAACATCTAATTATATTTATCTAACAGCTCACTGTTGAAAAATTTCAGTTATGTATACAGTGGAATTTCAGAAGCGTGGACTCCCACATGCTCACATATGTTTGTTCTTGGGTGCTGAAAGCAAATTTCCAATTGCATCTGATATTGATCGTGTTATTAGGGCTGAGATACCAGATAAAGAAAGAGATCCTGAATTATATGAGCTTGTCAAGCAATTTATGATTCATGGACCATGTGGTACAGACAACCCACTTTGTCAATGTATGGTTTAGCAAAAATGTTCTAAAAAGTTTCCCAAAAAATATGTAGATGAGCCTTGTGTTGATTCTGAAGGATATCCTGTCTATCGTCATCGTCAAACAAGTAATACAGTAGTAAAGAATGGTGTGACACTTGATAATAGATTTGTAGTTCCTTACAATGCTCTCCTGCTCAGAAAGTATCAGTGCCACGTTAACGTTGAATGGTGCAACCAGTCATGTTCTATCAAATATTTGTTTAAATATATTAATAAGGGGCCTGATATAGTCACTGCTTCTATTTTTCAAGCCAATAGCACCAAGAATGATACGGAACATAATGTAGCTGTAGATGAGATAAAAGCATACCTTGATTGTAGATATATCTCTGCTTGTGAAGCTGCTTGGAGAATATTCATGTGTGATATACATTATAGATCTCCAGCTGCTGAAGTATTACCTTTTCATTGTGAAGATGGTCAGAGTATTGTGTATAACGATCATGATAATTTGTGTGATATTGTTACTGATCCAACTGTGAAAATGACAATGTTCACAGAATGGATGAATTGTAATAAAGTCGATGAATTTGCTAGGACATTGAGGTATGTTCAGTTTCCGGGATATTATGTATGGAATGCTAAAAATCGCAAATGGAATCGAAGAAAGCATCCGTATGGATCAATTGGGAGGATACATTATGTCCCACCATCACTTGGTGATTGTTATTACCTAAGGATTTTACTGAATCATATTAAGGGACCAACCTGTTTCGAAGATATAAAAACAGTTGATGGGCAGGTTTTTCAAACATTTAAAGATGCATGTTTTGCACGGGGACTGTTGGATGATGATAAAGAATATGTTAATGCTGTCAAAGAAGCTAGCACATGGTTAACCGGAGATTTCTTTAGGACTTTTTTTGTAATGTTGTTGCTGTCAAATTCGATATCTCGTCCTGGTGTTTTTTGGTCGGAAACGAAGTCCCTGATATGTGAAGACATTATGTATCATCAACGAAATATAACTGGTATTGCAGGTAATGTGATTATTTTATTAAAGTTATATACAACTACATTAAAATTATGCAATAGCTCTGTTATTGGGAAAAAACTAATACTTTTTTCAACATTTGTTTTAGATTTGGATCTTTAACAAGAAGAACTTGAAAATATTTGTCTATCTGAAATTGAAAAGTTGCTACTTACCAATGGAAGTACAGTGAGAAATTTTGATAATATGCCAAGTGTTCCGGACAATTATGTTTCATCGTCGAACAATCGATTGATAAGGAAAGAATTATCGTATGATAGACTAGCTCTTCGAAGGAAACATGATGGTTATGTAAAGTGTTTAACTGCCGAACAGGAAAGGATATATAAAATTGTTATGGAAGCGATTGAAAAAGGTGATGGAGGTGTGTTTTTTGTATATGGTTATGGTGGAACTAGAAAGACGTTTCTTTGGAAGACATTCTCAGCTGCATTACGATCAAAAGGTGAAGTTGTATTGAATGTTTCATCCAGTGGAATTGCTTCACTTTTGCTGGATGGTGGTAGAACTGCTCATTCAAGGTTTGTAATTCCAATTAACATTAATGAGAATTCAATATGTTCGATAGAGCCTAATACTGAGTTAGGTGATTTAATTAAAAGAGCAACATTGATTATTTGGGATTAAGCACCTATGACTCACAAGCATTGTTTCGAGGCTCTTGATAGAACAATGAGAGACATATCACGTTCCAGTCAACCGAACATGCAATCCAAGCCGTTTGGGGGAAAGATAATTCTCTTTGGTGGTGATTTTAGACAAATTCTTCTGGTCATCCCTAAAGGTACCAGAACAATGATAGTTAATGCTTCTTTGAATTCTTCTTATATATGGCGGCACTGTCAAGTACTAAAGCTAACTGAGAATATGAGATTAAGAGTTGGTTGTCAGGAAGCAGATTTGAAAGAAATAAAGGAATTTAGAGAATGGATTTTAAAGCTTGGTGATGGTCTGCTTGGTGAAGAAAATGATGGTGAGATTGATATTGAAATACCAGATGATTTACTTATTCATGACCAAGTCAATCCTATTTCTTCTCTCATTTCATTTATATATCTGGACATGAATAAGTTTTTGTGGGATTTAACGTATTTCCAACAAAGAGCGATTCTTGCTCCAACTAATGAAGTAGTGGATTCAATAAATAAAGAGTTGTTAGAGAGTCTGCCTGGTGAAGAAAAGGTTTATTTTAGTTCAGATAGTTTATGCCAATCGGAGGAAGAATCAGAGCTTAATATGGCATTGTTTCCTCCTGATGTGTTAAACAATCTTCGTTTATCTGGTTTACCTAACCATAAATTGGTACTGAAACTTGGTGCTCCAGTGATGTTACCAGAAACATTGATCAGGCAAATGGATTGTGTAATGGTACACGTTTACAAGTCACGAAGCTCGGAAAAGTTGTGATTGAAGCAAAAATTATCACAGGGACTAATATAGGTCATCATACTTTGATTTCAAGACTGAAGATGACACATTCTGATAAAAGAATACCAGTGAATATTTCTCAAAGACAATTCCCACTTTCACTGTGTTTTGCTATGATAATAAATAAAAGTCAAGGACAATCATTGGAGCGTGTTGGTTTATATCTTCCACGTCCAGTGTTTAGTCATGGCCAGCTCTATGTTGGTGTATCTAGAGTTAAAAGTAGGAAGGGGTTGAAAATTTTGATTTGTGATAAAGAGAAACGAGTCTGTACAACCACTACTAATGTGGTTTACAAAGAAGTTTTACAAAATCTATGATGATACTAAACATCTGTCAACCTGGCAACGTCTGTTGGGTATAATGGAGGAACTGTTGTTAGGAAATGTTTGTTGGAAAGCAATACAACTTTTTGAAAGCATGTGATACTTGCTCTGCATTAAGCCTATCCTGAGAACACATGTTATTAATAACATTATTCTCTTAACATCCGTTTACTAACCTTTGTAATTTCTGTTGACTCACCTTTTTAACATGGGTTGACTAACATCTGATAGTTGCTATCTATCCATCTGGCAAGCTCTATTAGAGATAATGGATGGCAGTTCTTATGAAAGTCTGTTGGAAAGCAACAGAAGTTTTTAACAGTTAATAGACAACAGTGGTTTGCTATCAACATAAGGGAATTGTTGTTGAATAAACCTATTGATCATTAATTTATACCAATTTTGTAAGTCTGCACTAATTATTTTTTTACTCTCTGTCAATATGTGTTATGCATGGTTTTCTAAAAAACGACCCATGTTTGCACACGGGTATTACCGTTAGTACTATATAATAAAAGAAACCAATTTAGGGAAACTTGTCATCATATTATGCCATCTCTTATAGATAATTATAATTTTAGTTTAATATCTTCTAATTAATTATAGATAATTCTCCTACTAAATATTATTAGTTTAATATCTTATAGATAATTATTATTTAGTTTAATCTCCTTCTCATTTATAATATTATTTATTTGAATTAATTATATTTGAACATTTTGTTTAGTTTGGTATCAAATAGATTTTATGAAATTTAAAATAAAATTAACTAATATTATTTATCATTTATACATTTACGGAGTTTTAAATAAAGGGTTAAATTTATTGAGACTTCGTTAACAAATTTTGCAACAACAGAATAATCTATTTTCATCACGAAAACCAAACTTTGTATTAATATATTAAATATTTTTATTTTCACTATACAAAATTACATTTACTAGACCCATGTAATACATAAGGTTTTTTAAGATATAACTTTTTTATTATTTGATATATAAAACTAGATTTATTCAATTTGTACAATACACGAGGTTTTTTTAAGTATATATATATTTTTATTATTTAGTACAGAAAATTACATTTATTCAAACCGTGTGATGCACATATTTTTAAAGATGTCATTTTTTTATTATTTGGTATATAAAATTACATTTATTTTGGTATATAAAATTATATTTATTCAACCCGTACAATATGGTTCTTATAGATATATTTTTTTATTATTTAATATATAAAATTATATTTGTTCAACCGATACAATAAATGAGGTTTTTAAAAATATATTATTTTATTATTTAGTATATAAAATTTATTTATTCAACCTCATGTAATACACAAGGTTATAACTTAGTTATTTAATATATAAAATTCATTTATTCAACTCGGTTATACACACAATTATAACCTAATTTTCTTAGGAAAAAACAAACAAACACAAGGTCATGGAGAAGTTTGCGTGGAGAATAAAAGTCTATCAACTCTCAAAATAAAACTTTATATTCAAAATCAAATTTGACTTTTTAACTGTTAAAATAGTATTAATTCTACCAAATTGAAGAAAAGGCTATACTTTATAAAAATTAAAATTAAAAGATTGATACATTCAGTTAAGAAAATACAAAAGGAGGTTCCTTTTTTCAAAAGCATGTGTTGTATTGTTACCTAATACAAAGGAAGTTCCACTAACTTTTTTATTATTTTAAATAGTTTTACCAAACCAAATATCGTATTTTTAAAATCCTTCAATTCATAAACTTGTGTTTAAATTCCAATTTTTTTGTTTTTTTATTTAAAAGTCAAATTGAGAAATAGAGAAAAAGTTTGAAGAATGTTCCAGCCGTCACCGTTTCCGCATCACCAAACCGTCATCTTATGTCACCTTTTAAGCATTGCTTCACATAGGCTTTTTTTTTTTTTTTTTGTTTAAAAATACCTTTACCGTTAAAAAAAGTTTGACGGGATTTAAATATCGACATGATTTAGTTCGAGATGTGCTTTATAATGTCCTTAAGCGGGCAGGAATCTCGGCAAAAAAGGAAGCTCCGGTGAACTTCTTGACCGATCCATTAGAAGGGAGATCTACCCTACAGCCCGCTGACATTCTTGTTTTTTAATGGGAAGGAGGGAAACACGCGTGTGTCGATTTGACAGGTGTGTCCCCCCTCGTTGGGCTAAGGGACCACGAGTTTGTGGCGGGCCAGGCGATAACCAAGGCAGAGACGGCCAAAGTAGCTAAGCACGGAAAAGCTTGCATCGAGAATCAGCATGTGTTCGTCCCGTTCGCTTTCGATACCTTTGGCACTCTCGCCCCTGACGCGGTGCGGTTCCTCAAGCGGGTTCAGCAGGTGGTAAGCAGTAACACCGCGCATGTTAAGGGGCAGAATTTTGTGTTTAACAGGGTAGTGTTTGCTATTCAGAAGGGAGTAGCGGCACAACTTGTTTCTCGTCTACATAACATTAGTCTGTAATTGTCTCTGTTTTACAGTTGTAGTATGACTATAATTTTAGTTTGAACATTTTTATACCATTGCACATATTCTTATTTCGCTTAAAAGGAATTAAGAGTTAGAAAATTTATAAGTATATATAAAGCTTATAGAATTAAAAAATTTACTCTAAAAAAAGTTTTTTTTGATGAAAATGACAAAAATAATCAAACCATATGGATAAAAACAGAATTTGTAATAACAAACTAATAATAAATGTATAAGCTTTTTATTAACTACAAAATAACAAATAACTAAATATTAGAATGAATAATAAATGGAATATAATATAATATAATGTTAAATATGAAAAAAGTTTAGTTGAATAAAATGTTGTTATTGTTTTTTTTTTTTTTTTTTGTTAAATAAAGTGAGAAGATAAAAAGAGGTATATGTGCGGGTGGGTTCATAATAATAAAACAATAATATATCAATTCTTTAGATGTAAAAGAAAACATAAATAAAAGATAACATAAGAAACAATACAGCTATTTTATGTAATATTTAGTACTATGATTGAAATAGAATGCAAGATAATATGTATATCGTCACCTTTTTTGGATCCATATGTTAGGTCTTACTCTAAAGGCTAATAACGCTTCCAAACTTTAGACCGGTGGGTATGGGGATCGGCACAGAGCCGTCCCCCCCCCCCCCCCCCCCCCTTTAGGTCAGTCACACACCGCCCCCTAGGGGCCGTCCTCGGCACTTCCGTCACAATTGTAACGCCAGAGACGGGGCAAGCTGGTGGGTCCCCCATGTGCCTTCTCTCTCATCCTTTATATATATATATTAATATATTATTAATGGTGGGGTAGTCTTGGGTAGTCCCCACACCCTTGGGTAGTCCCCAAGAGGAGCATCCTCCTCCCGTGATTACGTGGCGGGTAGTCTCCAAAGAGACTATCCTCACCATACCCACCGGTTTTAGCCCATTTTATTGAATTGGTGTAGGTTGGTAGGCCTAGATTATGTTATTTAACTCTTACAAAGTCTCAACAATCACATGAAGTGTTATCGACTATGCAAAGTCAACTAAAAGAAACAAAATTTACGATTATATATAACATTTTGATGATTAACAACTATATTCCTTATATGTCAAAAAAAAAAAGTAAGTGAAGTGTGAATAAACATGACAAAGCGGTCTGTAAAACGGATTCGGATCAAGATGGGTCCTTTTCAAAAGTATTAATTTGGTTTAGGTTAAATGGGTTCTGATAAAAATGAGCCATGTTGTAATGAGTTGTTTTAGATAAACATGTATGAAATAGGTTCACCTATATTTCATGGCGGTTAGTGCCAACAAAGGTGGCAGTGAATAGGTAGGCGGTGGTGACGAGGTAAGCGGCGTGGTGGAGATGACAATGTAGGTGGTGGAGATTGGGTGGTGTTGTAGGTGGCGGATATGAGTACATACAACGAAAACAGTGGGGTCGTGATAGTGTGTACGTGGTGTTGTGGTGGTGGTGTTGACGAAGACAATGGTGATGCTAGTTGTGTAGACGACACAGTGGTGTTGGTAGCCATGACTAGTAGGTGGCGGCGATAAACGTTGTTCGCCTTAAGTTAACAAGTTTTATGAGTATGATCAATTTTATGTGTTTTTTTAATTTTATTTCAACTCTCCCACATAAACCGTTCTTTAAAGAGTGGAATATGCATATACCACACCAAATATCAATAATATCATTATGTTATATGAGTTACATGAGAAAATAGAAGTGAAAAAATAGTTTGAGCAAAAGTCATCAATATTCCTTGTTCAAGCGGACACATCCAAATCGTCAAACATTTCATTTTGACCTATCAAAGATTCTTTCATAGGATTCATGAGTTATTAAATCATCATCATCATACTCAATAAATCCCACCAATAGCAAAGCTAAGGTAAAATCTGAGGAGGGTAAGATGTAGACAGCCTTACCTCTACCCCATAGGGATAGAGAGGCTGCTTCCGGTGAGACCCCCGGCTCGATTGTAGTTTTGTGTCAAGCCATGGACCTTTAGGCACATAACACTCAAACAATCGGGACAAAGACCGATTGGTGCATGTATACCGTGTCTTTGAGCTATCAACGCCACCACATGATGCATGATTAATCATCCGCCGCTTTTAATGTTATTCTCACCAAATTAGTAAAATAACGTTAAAGTTAGTACCATTTCACTTTTGTCCCCTGAGCGCCCACACATGTACATTATATTTTGAATTATTAAATGATTATCAAAATATAAGTACAAAATCAGAATATAATCTTTTGTGTAGTGGCACAAGAATAGAAAACTAATGCATTTGGACTTACAAGTTGCAATTAATATAATCTATAATAAACATGAGATACTTGTTCACTTATTATATTTCTTGGTTAATTCTCGTAAGAATGCACACCATTATTTCACAAATTTCTTTCATATATATGGCTTTATCTAATTATTGAGAACACTTGGACCGTAAACGGTAACCCGGTTGGACTGTTGGCCAGCCCGGTTAAGCTTTAGAAACCTAATTATATATCGTATTTTTATTATCTATTATCATCAATCTTTTTTATGATAAAATGTTTTTCCTCAATCCAAGTTATTAAGAATTAAAAAATCCTTAAATGTGTAATTATGGAAGTATCCATTGGGAATAGCCCAATGGTGTTGGTGAGTTAAATAAAGTGTAGAATACAGTAGGTGGTGGTCATGGGTTCAATCTCCATGGCATGCAAGTCTAGCCATTCAAAAAAAAAATATAAAAGTAGATCAGTATGCCGTTAAAACAAATCTAGAAATCTATCTTTTATTTTTTAATCTCTAAAAGAACATATATTATTGTAACTTGTAAAGCATAATCTTAAGAGCATTCGTAGTGGGGGGGGTTTTGGACGTTTTATCCCCAAAAAACGCCCCACAACGCCAATGTAACGGCCCCCGTGGGCGTTTTTTTGAAAAAAATGGTGGTTGACGTTTTTTCCACGTCATTGTTCATTCTTTTGGGCCAATCACTTTTCTGATGTTTTTTGTTTGGCCAATAATATTTTTTTGATAGTTTTTTTTAATTTAATTATATTACATCTCTTTTAATATAATGCTCTACAATGCCCACATCTTCACTACACTCATTTTAAAAAAACACCCTATAATGTTCTATTGCTGACTGGACTGTCAAATGACACATAATACTTATCGATGTAGGCATTATTCATGTGTATCAATAACTAAGAAAATATGGCATCTTTTGTTTTATTTAGGAAAAAAATTTAAGGTTGCATAAAGTGAAGTACACTTGGTTGAGCAAATGTTGACTCCTTCTCTAACTTGTAACATTTTTAATTTATTATTATATTATTATTATTTATCAATATTATATATTAACGTTTTGTCTGAGGATATCTGTATATGGGTTGAAAACTTGAAACCCACCTCAGATTAGGGATTAGGGATGAGCTCGGTACCGTCCGGTACCGAACCGGTACCGTCCGGTACCGAACCGGTACCGAAAGAACCGGTACCGAAAATCCTCAAAAATGGGTACCGGTACCGAAAGAACCGGTACCGAAAATCCTCAAAAATGGGTACCGGTACCGGTACCGAATATACCCGGTTCGGTATGGTTCGGTACCGGTACCGATTCGGTACCGGTATTTGAGGGTATAAACCAGCAAAATACCGGTACCGAACCGGTACCGAAAATGTCAAAAGTGGATACCGAATCAGTACCGAAAAGGTACCCGGTTCGGTAAATTCGGTACCGGTACCGGGTCCATTTTGCTCATCCCTACCTCAGATGTTCCATTTTCTTTGACTTCATTTGTCCTCATCTTCATCTTCATTACCTGCAATTTAATTACTTTCTCATCTTCACAGTTCATTCTCACTCATCTTTCATGGTGCAAATCTTCTTACATGCCCTCTCTCACACGTTTCACTACAAAATCTTGTCACTTTCTTCCCACCATTAATCTTTATATCTCATAACTCCATCTTTGAACTTGACTTTTAACAGAATTCCCCCAATTTCATGCAAATGAACAGCACCCATTAATCATCAATGTTTCACATCTGATTCACCATACTCTGTTTCATCCATAAATTTCACTATTTGGGTTCATGGGGATTCATGGGTTCTGTTTCATTGTCATTTCATGGCTCTTTTTGTTCTTACCTCAAACATGCCTATCAAGTGTTCCACAAAAAGCCAAAGTGAGCCCCGGATTCCAAGCGTCCCAAATGCAATTCATAGACAACAATGGGTTGTTCCTGGTATCAAACTCATCCGATTTCGGGTTTGGGTTTGATCCCAATAGTGATGTAACTTCATTCACTTTAGTCATCATTCATATAGCCAGTTCAAGGATCATTTGGTCGGCAAATCGAGACATCCCCGTTGGTAATTCGGATAAATTTGTGTTCGATAATGATGGGAATGCTTATTTGCAGGGCAATGGGAAGGTGGTTTGGTCAACAAACACGGGTAAAAAGGGTGTTTCGGCTATCGAATTGCTTGATTCGGGGAACTTAGTGTTGGTAAACAATGATGGTGGTGTTGTTTGGCAGAGTTTTAGCTATCCTACAAACACACTCATGCCTGATCAAGATTTTATAAAAGGGATGAAGCTTGTGAGTAACCACGATAACAATATGAGTTTTTCGTTACAATTGAAAACCGGAGACGCCATTTTGTCAGCCGAGTTTAACAATCCACAGCCATATTGGTCTATGGGAAAAGACACAAGAAGAATCATAAACAAAAGTGGAGGAGATGCTAATTCCGCTACAATTGAAGCTAATACATGGCGGTTTTACGATGAAAACAAAGTCTTTTTATGGCAGTTTGTGTTTTCGGATGAATCAGATGCTAATACCACTTGGATTGCGGTTTTAGAAGATGATGGGTTCATTAAATTCCATAATCTTCATGCTCAAGACACTGCTACTATTCGAATACCGGATGATTCCTGCAGCAGACAGCAAGCTTGCTCGCAGTATTACGTTTGTCACGATGGGAGCACGTGCCAGTGCCCTTCGGGCCTGGCTCGATATAACTGCAAACCCCAAGTTGAGACTTCGTGTAACAAGTCAAAGGATTCGTCGAGTCTAGTCAATGCAGGGGAGAATTTGAGCTATTTCGCGCTTGGGTTTGTTTTACCGTCTTCAAAGACTGATCTAGATGGATGCAAATCGTCGTGTTTGAACAACTGCACTTGCTTGGCTATGTTCTTTGATAATGATTCTGGAAATTGTTACATGTTTGATCAGATTGGGAGCTTTGAAGACGCGAAAAACGGTGCGAATATCGAATCATACATTAAGGTTTCTGGTGAGTATCTTTATTCATATGTGTTTTAGGAAATTAACAAGTGTTTATAGGATTTTTTTAGAGTAAATTATACATATAGTCTTTGTGGTTTATTGAAAGTAACATCTTTGAGTACTAAAAGAAAATTATATCAGGGTATTTTAGTCATTTTACTCAAAGGTGTTACAAAATCGAAACCATAGAACCTGAATATTGCAAAAAATAGTTTGTAGTCAAATGTGTTATGTTACTTTCAATAAACCACAAGAACTATTTGTGTAATTAACTCATTTTTTAATCATGTTTGGTTTGTAAGCAGTTTGCTACCTAGCGTAGAGAAAAAACTATTTTATTGAAAACCGAATTGTATCTAAATTTTTTTTGTTTCAGGTACCCAATCAGACACTTATGAGGACTCCAAAAACAAGAATCAGTCGAAGAAAGTGGTGATTATCGTGGTCGTAGTAGTAAGCGTTGTAGCGTTTGTTATCCTCGGACTAGTAATCATGGGAATTCGCTATCGCAACAAGAAGAACATCGAATTAATCGAAGCACCCGATGAAATCTCCGAAGAGGACACATTCCTAGAGAACATTTCTGGAATGCCGGTCCGGTTCACCTACAAAGACCTTCAAGAAGCAACGAACGACTTCACCACAAAGCTAGGCCAAGGCGGGTTCGGTTCGGTCTACCAAGGGGCCCTAAAAGACGGGACTCAGCTTGCAGTCAAACGGCTCGAGGGAATTGGTCAAGGGAAGAAACAGTTCCGAGCCGAAGTGAGCATCATCGGCAGCATCCATCACCACCATTTGGTTAAACTCAAAGGGTTTTGTGCCGAAGGGAAACATCGTCTCCTTGTTTACGAATATCTAGCAAATGGGTCATTAGACCGTTGGATTTTTGGCGGGAAGTTGTTGGATTGGGATACAAGATACAATATAGCGATAGGTATGGCTAAAGGTCTCGCTTATCTTCACGAAGACTGCGATGTGAAGATCATACATTGTGATATAAAGCCAGAAAACGTGTTGTTAGACGAGAACTTCATTGCGAAAGTATCCGATTTCGGGTTAGCTAAGCTTATGACACGTGAACAAAGCCATGTGTTCACCACGTTACGTGGGACCCGAGGGTACCTTGCACCAGAGTGGATCACGAACTACGCGATCTCAGAAAAAAGTGATGTTTATAGCTACGGGATGGTCTTGCTTGAGATCATTAGTGGCCGAAAAAACTATAGATCGGCGGAGACATCTCATTTTCCGGCGTACGCTTTTCGGATGATGGAAGAAGGGAAGGTTCAAACACTTTTGGATGGGAAGATGAAAGTAGAGGAGAATGATGAACGGGCCGTGGTGGCAACACGCGTGGCGTTGTGGTGCATACAAGATGATGTTAATTCAAGGCCTTCAATGACAAAAGTGGTGCAAATGCTTGAAGGATTGTGTCCGGTTCCTCAACCGCCTGTGGGTGGTCAAACCGGGTTCTATTCGAGCTTGTATAAATCGTTTAGCGAATATGGGACTTCATCGGGGCCTTCGGATGGTAATAGTGATGCTTATATATCGGATATGAGACTTTCGGGTCCTAGATAGTAGATAGGAATGTGTATATGATTATAATCTCATAAGTTTTATAAATATTGATATGATTTTTATAAATTTTGCTTGTAAGTATTGAACTATTGATATTGGTGTTGTATATATGAGATAAAGCAGTCATCTAATTTGCAAGTGATATTGACATACCAAAAGTTTCTTTTAAGTTTGTAACTTTTCATGTTTGACTGTTAATCAATTATAGTGTAGCACCACATTATATTATAGTTGAATCTTGCAAATCCAGTTCTTGGTTCATTTTAACATCGAGCATGTCAACATTGGCGGAACTAGCCTAAAAAGTTAGAGGTATCCTAACTTTCGTTTTAGGCTCAGCCGCTCAGGGGTATCCTTTATGTAACGGAAACGGAGTTGAGAGATATTTTTACACTACCGAAATAGAGTTAAGGAGTATTTTTACACTACAAAGACGGGGTTGAGGGGTAGCCCGTGCTACCCCTACTTTCACTCCAAGTCCGCCTCTGCATGTCAAGCAGATCAAATTAGGGATGATAATTGGTCAAGTATAGGAAGGGTATTGATAGTAGCTATTAATCTTAAATCCAACTCAAAAACCGACTTGAAATATCAAATACTTAAACACATTTCTAATAATTCTATAATCGTAAGTGTTTCAAGTTTTTGACGACTTCAAGATACTATTTATTATACTTTTTAAAATGATTAATATATCCGGTTTTGATTCAGATAACTTGTATATGTAACATTGTAATTGTATGAATATCATTTAATACCATACCCGTCATGATCCCATAACAAACACTCATCCTTTTACCCATTTTTTCATCCCTAGAATAATCTCATCCCATTTAAGTAATAAAAAAAGTTTCTCATGTTCGTCGGGTATTTTTGTTTATCAATCCATACCCGATCTCGTAACCGAATACTCATCTTATTACCCACCTTGAAAGTCATCAAGTAGGGTTGCAAACGAACCAAACAAACACAAACAATACCTTGTTCGTGTTCGTTTGTTAAGAAATATATGTGTTCATGAGCGCTTACCAGACATGAATTTTATGTTCGAGTTCATTTGTAAGGAAATGAACTTGTTCGTGTTCATTTGTAAGGAAATGAACTTGTTCGTGTTCGTTTGTGTTTGTTAACTTTAGGCAACAAACGAAAAATGGACGTTGAAAAACACAAATGAGCACAACCTAACGTTCATAAACACAAATGGATACAAACGAACACAAACATGCGTTCATGAACATAATATATAATATAATGACACTTGTTAAATATTTTATTTGTCGGAATTTTAAAGTATTTAAATTAAATATAAAAAGCTAAAGAGTAAATTACTTTTTGAGTCCTTGTGTTTTAGTGGTTTTAACCACTTGAGTCCAAAATCAAAAAGTTTAATGCCCGGAGTCCCTAACCGTTCATTTTATAACGTTTTGAGTCCAATTTTGTTCATTTTATAACACAAGGACTCAAAAAGTAATTTACTCAAAACTAAAAGCATTAATGAACTATCGATCACAATCGAACACAAATGAACACGTCTGAACATAAACAACCGAACGCGGCCTCTGTTCATGTTCGTTCATTTAACTAAACAAACGAAATTCTTGTCTGTGTTTGTTTTTTTAATAAGCAAACGAACTTCCAGCCAAACGAGCAGTTCACTTTCGCGAAAATTTATCATCAAGCATAACCAGGGGGACGAAATTTGTCATATCCAGATTTTATGCAACACATAGCAGCAAATGCAACGAATTCTTATCTGTTAGTTAAAGATGTCGTCCATCACTGGCTTCAACCTCTCGTTCCGGCATCTATACATACAATTTCCCGCTCAATCTCGCCGGAAAATCGAGTACGGCTGCACCTGCACCGCCGTTAGACCCGTCCTTTGTTCCACGTCATCATCCGTTTCTCATTCAGGTCAATTTTCATTATCTCAATCCGGTTACAACTTTGCGTACAGTTTTCCTAAATTGAAGATATAACGTATACGATTATTGTTTTATTTGATTTCTGTTTGAAATTGTATCCATACTATTCTCAGTTGTGAACAATAATTCATGAATTTTGGTTCATAACAACATGATGATGAACAGGACAACTGTTAGGGTTTAATATGGCAGTTGGATAAACCCTAAACTTTTAAAACTTTAGATGAATGTTCATTTTAAGCTCTAGGTTTTTTTTTTTTTTTCTGAATTATAAGTTTTATATGTGATGCAGATGAGAATCATGTTAGCACTTCATATAGCAGGAGATTGGTGACTTTTATGATCACATTTCTTTTGCCTCTGCCTAAATCAATACAACTTTCTGGTGCCGATGCGTATGCTGCTGCAGAGTAAGTGTATAACCAGACTCGTGATGCAAACTGTTAATTCATAAGACCATGTGTTGACGTGTTGTGGAAATGTCGTTTGGGCACTTAGCCCCACTACATTGGCAAAGGAGGCTCGGAACACCATATCAAGTGGAGTGCCAAGCGGTGGCGGTTCTAGAAAATCCTTATAGGGGCAACGTTTCAAAAAAAGGGTAACGAAATCGAAAAAACGTCATTTTTTTTTCCAAAATTTACAGTACCGCCGGAGCGTCAAGGGGTAATGGGGGCTGCCCCTATTAACAAGCTAGGTCCGCCCCAGGCGCCAAGGGGGCATGAAAATGGAGTTGAATTAATTTTGATTATTTTTTAATAATAAATAATATGTTACCCAATCATATATAGCCACCTCAACCCATCACCACATAGCACGACTCCACAACACATGTTCTTGGGTGTGAAGTGTGAAAGTGAAACTGTCCACTGCTTACGTTTTTTTAACAATCATCATCGTCATTGTCATCGTCATCGTCATCGTCATCGTCATCGTCATCGTCATCGTCATCGTCATCGTCATCGTCATCGTCATCATCATCATAGTAAATCCCACCAATAGCAAAGCTAAGATAGGGTCTGAGGAGGGTAAGATGTAGACGGCCTTACCTCTACCCCGTAGGAATAGAGAGGCTGCTTCCAGTGAGACCCCCGGCTCGATGTTTTTTTTAGCAATCTATATATTAATATAGAAACCAGCTAGGGGCTGGACCCGTGCAACACATTTACAACCAGTCGCTTACATCAAAATTCGACCAATTTTCCCAATCTAAGTTGCTTAATTTCGATCTATTATTTATCCAAAAGTACGAGTCTTCCTTTATGCCATCCACCACTTTTTGTACCAGGATCCAACTTTCGTTGAAGACCTTATCATTTCTGCTAAGCCAAATACTCCACAGACTTTTAAGGTAAACCATGTTGACCATCTACATCCAAGTTTTGAGCCCAGCTGTTTTTGACAGAAGTCATGTCTCTCGGCATATCAATTCTCAGCCACGAACAGATATTCCACCAGACACCTTGGGCTACAAGACACGACACAAACAGGTGATCAACGGACTCCTGCTCATCACCACCTTTGCATCTTTATCTTTTGCCAGTTAGGAAACTCCTCTTTTAAGGCTGTATTACCTATCCAAGGGTCTTTCCAAAACACAATATTTTTTCCATCTACCAGCTTCACTTTCAGTTTCTCATTTAAAATAACTCCCATCTTGCCGAGAGAATCCTCCATACAACCTGGGGCCATTTTTTAAAGGGGACAATCGAATTACTTACATCTATTCGAGTAATGTATGACCCGAGCCCACAGTTGTTTAGGGTTGTCATTAAATCGCCACCACCATTTAGACATCATAGCTATGTTGTATTCCTTATGGCCATCTAAACCCAACCCACCGGTCTTCCTTGGATTAGCTAGCTTCTCCCATTTAATCCATTTCACTTTGTGTCTCGATCCCGATTTTCCCCATAGAAAGGACCTTCTTAGCAGGGGCCTTGAAAAGCAATAAGAAATATGATGGTAAACTGCCCAAAACCGTCTTCACGAGAGTGGCCCTACCCGCAAAGGATAGTGACTTAGCGGACAACTTGCGGTTGAATTTGTCCACCATTGATTAGACTCGATCGGGAGTCCGAGATACACGGACGGGAGAGTGCCTGCTTTACAATGCATCACATTTGCCATTCTCTCCACGTCTTACTCCTCCACCCCCACCCCAACCCGGTAACCAGGTAGAGACACCAAAGAAGCCGATTGAGATTGGCCACATTAGCTTCCGATCACTCGCCAAGAAATATCACATCATCAGCGTAACATAGATTCGATATAACCGGGGTGTTGTGTGGAAGCGAAATCCCTTGAAACAGCCCCGAGCTAACCGCGTTCATCATGAACATATGGAGAACTTCAAGACCGATGATGAATAGGAAAGGAGATAAGGGGTCGGCCTGCTTGAACGTCGTTCATGGGAGACCCGTTCAACCCTTTGCCTGATCCGAGGCATCCTCTTATCCAATCCCTCCACCTATCCGGAAAGCCCATGTACTCGTGCATCTTCAATAGAAATTTCCAATTCATCGTATCATATGCTTTTTCAAATTCAACTTTGGAAGCCATCACCTTTGTTTTACTCCTTTTGGCCCATGATACCGCTTAGGGGACCATTCAAGATGTTCCTCCCTCCACGAACGCTGATTGGGATTCGGATATTAAGCATTGGATAACTTTCTTGAGGCGATTGGAGAGGGATTTTGTAAAGCATACCAATCAACAAGATGGGTCTATAATCCGTCAATTCTTGGGGGTCTTAGACTTTAAAAATGAAAGATGAGTCGCATCCTTCCCCTATCACCCCTTTATCGAAGAAGTCTTTCACACTACGCTGAAACTTATCCCAAAAATGTCTCACCAGTTTAAAGGTGAAACCATCCGGGCCAGGAGCCTTCTTACCACCGCCTTTTTCACCTCCTCTTCCGAGATTAGCAGCCTGCTCCGCGGTTAAGGATTTGAGACCCATATTCTGAAACTTTGGTCTCCTCATTGGTTCGGCAAACTTCAACTTGAAGAATCTTTTAAGCCGGAATCGTGACCCACACACCATTAATAGGGACCCCATTTATTCTACTTCTATTCGAATTGGACTTTATAATCCCATGATAAAGGAGCTATTTTCATCCCCGTATTTAGCCCAATTGACGTGTTGTCACATTCACCTGAACACAGTGTAAGGTTATAGTAGTTTCTTAACAAACTAGGGTTCTATTACATTCTAAAATGCAATGTTTCCCAACACAAAGTTTAACAAGATTGACATTTGCTGTCAGTGATCTAGTCTTAGTACAGGAAGAGATAAGAAACGTATTATCCAAGAGTAAAGCCGCTGGTGTTCTTCGCTTGGTTTTTCATGACGCAGGAACCTACGAAATGGATGATGATTCGGGTATAATTATGATCATTAGTTAATTCAATTACTTTAAGTCATGCCTTCATTGTAATTATATCTTTCTACTGTTATTTCAGGTGGCATGAATGGCTCCATATCTTTTGAACTTGATAGACCCGAAAACAAAGGTCTTAAGAAACCATTGAAGGTTAATTTCCTTTCACTTGTTTACAAATTTTGTGCATATGCATGTGTTCTTTTTCACCTGAAACTAACTTTAATGTTTAGCTTCTGGTGGAAGCTAAAAAGATAGTGGACGAGAAACAGCCAGGTTATGCTTTGTTTCATCATTACGTGTAGTTTTTACTGTTAGTACTTAGTAGCATAATTTTTTTAGTAAAATGTCATTTTCTTCTTCAGGTTTGGCCGGTTTTGCGACTTTCGTCCAAAGGTTTGTTTTCCCGCATCTGGAACCAAAAGGTTTGAAATCTTGCCGTTTTCATCCAGCTCGTTAACTCCATCTATTTTTCTTCGTTAAGTCAGGGGTATTTCCATCTTTTTTGTTAACTTAAAGGGCAATTCGGTCTTTTTCACTTTATGTACCAGCATTTAGCATAATGTACAAGTATCAGAATACCCTTACCGAATAAAAAACAAAAATAATATAGGTAAAAAGACAAAAACACCCCTGACTTAACGGAAAAAATGGACGGAGTTAACAAACTGGATGAAAATGGCAAGATTTCAAACCTAGTGGATCCAAATGCGGAAAAACAAACCTTTGGGCGAAAGTCGCAAAACTGGTCAAACTTCAGGGACGAAAATGGCATTTTACTCTAATTTTTATATTTTTGTGATTTTTTGCCCTTCAATTACAGTGTCAATGGCTGATATGATTGCTGTGGCTGGAGCCGAAGCCGTCTCTTTATGCGGAGGTCCAAAAATCCCCGTTCGCTTAGGCAGATTAGACTCGATGTAAGGGACTAATTTTTATCACACGTTCTATAAAATAAGGTGAGATAGATGCACTGTGATTGCTGTAATAAGATTCACAGTATCGTTATAATGTTGTGTTGTTCCTTGTAGGGTCCCCGACCCCGAGGGAAAACTTCTGGAAGAAACATTAGATGCCTCTGGATTAAAACAAAATTTTGAACGAAAAGGTTTTTCGTAAGTGAATACGAGAATATCTTGACCATGTTTGACTAAATCATTATATTCCTCTATTTCAACAAAAAAAGTTTGGGATTTTTTTTGCAGAACACAAGAACTTGTAGCATTATCTGGTGCGCATACTCTTGGAAGCAAAGGTTTTGGAAATCCGGTTATTTTCGATAATGCGTATTACAAAGTCCTGTTGGAGAAGCCATGGCTATCTTCGGGTTTGTCACATGCTTTTGGCTTGAAATTTGAAAACAATGTTTCCGTTTTCTTGAGGCAAAACGTATTGCAGTGTTTATAATTTTTTCTATTTTTATGTGTTCAGCTGGAATGACAAGTATGGTCGGTCTTCCTTCTGATCGTGCTCTAGTTGATGACGATGAATGCTTAAGGTACAAACTACAATATTATTCGGAATTGTAAATCATTTTATTTCGACCATCAAACCATGAAATCGGGCAAATCAAACGAGACTATCAGTGTTTAGTTGACTACTACCAGCATTGGCTAGTCCTATTGTGTTAAGAAATTAGTTAATAATTTGAAAGCAAACGAATCGCTTACACTTTTTTTACTATTCTCAGGTGGATCTCAAAGTATGCTGATGATCAAGATTTGTTCTTTGAAGATTTCAAGAATGCTTATATCAAACTTGTGAATTCTGGTGCAAAATGGAGAAGGGATTCTTAGTTTTCCTGTTTTATATATTTTGTCAATACTTAGAGATGTTTTCAACAACTATTTTAATATCATTTTGGGACAGGTTTTGGCAATTTTTTGAAAATTATTCGAATTATTAACTCTAATTCACACTTACACTATGACTAAAATATAAAGACCCTGTATAAACCAGAAATCAATCATTTCTATTATGTATGGTGGTATCTACATAAAAAAGTTAAAAATGTTTGTTTTATTATATAGATTGTTTGATCTGATTTAACTATTGCTTTTGATTTTAAAACCGATATCATTTGTGATTTAATATTCGGACGGCACAGAAAGAGTGGTTTGCTTTACTAAAATAAAACTAGGTTATAACTTATAACCCCGTGTATTACACGGGTTGAATAAATAAATTTTATATACTAAATAATAAAACAATATATCTTTAAAACCCTTCTTTATTGCACGAGTTGAATAAATATAATTTTATATATTAAATAATAAAAAGTTATATCTATAAGAACAATATTGTACAGGTTGAATAAATTTAATTTTATATACCAAATAAAAAAGTTATATCTTTAGAGTAAACTGCCATTTTGGTCCCTGTGGTTTGGCCAGTTTTTCCACTTTAGTCCAAATTTCAAACTTATTACATCTGGGTCCCTGTGGTTTGGTTTTTGTTGCCATTTTAGTCCAAAATCCAAAAATCCCCCTTTTTGACTGTTAAAAGCTGTCTATTTTGTCCTTTAGTGCAGGGGCATTTTGGTCATTTTTTAAATTTCATTTTATTTTCAATAAAACCCAAATCCAAATAATCATCTTTCTCTTCTCTCTCTCTCTATAGCACCACCACCACCGCCACCTCCTCCCTCTCTCTCTCTCTCTATAGCACCACCACCACCGCCACTCCAAACATCATCATCAAAACCCAGATCAAGAACATCATCAAAACCCAGACAAGAACATCATCAAAACATCATCAAAACCCAAACATCATCAAAACCATCATCAGAACATCATCAAAACCCAGATCAAGAACATTATCAAAACATCATCAAATATCATATTTGCAATAAAACCCAGATCAAGAACATCATTAAAACCCAGATTCCAACACCACCCACAAACAAAATCAAATCTTGATCAAAACCCAATAACCGTATCCAAATTACAAACAAGCCCACTAAATCAAATCGAAATCAGATCAACTATCAATACCGATTTCAAAACAAAAGAAAAAAAAATGAAAAGTTCACCTGCCGCCACCTGACCACCGTCACAACCTGCTGAGCACCACCACCACCGTTAACTGCCTGAGCTTGACTAACTTGCGCCGCCATCTCAAAACCCTAACAGATTTTCCCTTTTTTCCAAAATTTTCACCGTTAACTGCCCCCATCTACCACCACCGCCCCCATCTACCACTACCGCTGTTCTCATCACCGTCACCTTATCCCACCACTGTCGGAGATCTATGTCGCCGCCGTTCTCATCACGGAGAACCACCACCTCCTTCACCTGCTTCGCCGGTTCTCATCACGGTGGTGGTGGTGTTCGACAGAGAGGAGAGA
>JARYGA010003660.1:0-36907 GCA_030545235.1 Helianthus tuberosus | reverse complement strand
AACTCGCTTTTAGGTTGTTTATTCGCGATTCTCAATCTAATTGTTTGAACTTGGTAACAAGTCATAACATAAAATCAATTTAAAATCAGCTAGACATTAGTGTGCACCCATCTTCTTTGATTCGAAAGATAATTAGAAGTTGCTAGGTAATTCTGTGCATTGTTTGGTAGTTTTGAACACCTGATAACTCGGGGTTCGTCTACTTATTCGTGTGTCAGTCAGTCCTAGGATTTTGGTGTATCATCTTATAGCTTGCTTCACATCTAGAGGGTTGGTTAAGGGCAATCTTTTGCAATTTAATATTTGTGGGATTTAAGACCTTTAATTAGGCTTGTTTCCTTATAGCACTCCATTACACGTTTTGGTTGTTTTATTGGTCGGTTTTTAGGTTCTTGAGTTAGTGGGTCACTTTCCTTGCTACCTAATTACTATAGGATTTATTCTCTTTCACAAGAGAGTAGTCAGTTAGAAACCGAAACCTAAGTCATTTGTCAAATTGTTGTCTTCACGTGTCATTAGTGATTCCTACCTAAGTGGTTTGTTCATCTCTCCTGGTTAAGTTCACTGTTTTTAGTTGCCTTCGTGTTCGTTTGGTTCGTTAGCTAGTAAATTTAGTTAAAATATTATTTAATTAATTCTAAATTAAAAACCAAATTCTAAAAATCAATTTAGGACTAGAATTGTGATTAGGGTTAATTATTATAAGTGCCAGTCTAGAGTCCACGGTTCGATACTCGGTCTTGCTACTTATACTACTTTCACGTCCGGTTCACTTGCCGTTGTGTGTAGTTAGCGAGTTCCACTTTTAAAACTTGGTCATAAAAATTAATTGCAAAAATCACACATCAAGTTTTTGGCGCCGTTGCCGGGGATGTTTTAGGCACTTTTGAGAACGACCTGAGTCATATTTTTGGTCTTTTTGTTTGCTTTCTAGTTATTTGCCTTGAGGTGCCCTCGCTTTGTTTGCTAATTGCTATTTGTGCCCTTAGGTGTTAGGTCGTATTTATTATTTTTAGCGTAGTCGTAATTTTTATTTAGTTATTTTTTTTAGTCGCCAGTTTATGCCCCATACTCGTTCACAGGGACCACCCGAATTTTTTGCTTCATCTGAACCCGAACAAGAGTTTTTGAGCGTCTTAGCCAGCATCAGAATAGGATCACCGACAAAAAGGTACTCATTCCTATTCCTTTTCCTACAGTCGCTATGGATGATAATCCTGCTAGACGCACTGTGAACCAGCATGCCACTGAAGGCTTCACCGGAGGCCGAACTCCCATCACGACACCCGAAGCACCCGCTAACCAGAATTGGCAGATCCCTTCCCATATCATGACCACAATTTCTAATAGTGCTCAATTTCACGGTCTGGAGGATGAGGATGCACCAGGCCACATCACCCGATTCTTGCGTATCTGTAGCACCTTTAATCTTCATGGTGTTACCGCTGATGCAGTTTATTTGCGCTTGTTTCCCTTTTCCCTTTCTGGTCGAGCTGCAACTTGGCTCGACACTTTGCCTCAAAATTCTATCACTACTTGGGAGATTCTGAAATCTAAATTCTACAAAAAGTACTACCCTCCATCCAAGGCCGCACGCCTTCGAGACCAGATCCATTCGTTCCGTATGGATCCCGATGAGCCTTACTACATGGCATGGGAGCGATTCCAAACCTTGCTTAGCAAGTGCCCCCAACATGGTCTTTCTGAATGGGCTCTAGTGGAGAAATTTTATAATGGTCTCACTCCTGATACTCAACTAATGTTTAATACTGCCGCTGGAGGTTGTATAATGGACAAAAAGGACCCAACTGAGTGTGAGGAAATGTTTGAGAGTTTTGCTATGGCCGGTCAGCAGAGCCATCCTGCGAGGAATTCCATTCCTTCGACTAAGACCACCTCCTCTGCTAGAGGTGTGTATCAGGTCACTCCTGACACTAGTTTGGCTGCTGAGTTAGAGGCTTTGAAAAGAGAGATGAGGGAGATGAAGTTGAAGGATCGAAAGTGTGAGATATGTCGTGGAGGACATGAGACAGCTGATTGCCCTGTGAGATCACAGGAAGAGGTCGACTATATTTCCAATCCGAATAATCGTTTCCAAAATGCTTCATTTAATAATTCTTATCATTCGGGTTGGAAAAATCAATCCAACTGGAGGTCGGGAGGAAACCCACCAGGGTTCCAACAGCAATCTTCGAGTGGATCATCATCTGGTACTGAGTTCAAGGAGCTGAAGGACATTCTACTTGCTCAAAGTCAGCAGCTGAACCAGTATATGACTTCGAATAATCAGCGACATGAGGAGCACGATCGTATGTTTAAAAATCAAGGAGCTTCGCTGCAGAATTTGGAGAGACAGATGGGGGAGATAGCGAGACAGTTACAGCAGAGGCCACCAGGTGGATTACCGGGTAACACCGTTCCAAATCCTAATTCTCATGCTCATGCTAAAGCTGTCATGACTCGGAGTGGCAAAGGAGCCACAGTTGATCAACCGGTGATAGATGAAGACCCGGTTGATGAGGAGATAGAGATGGAGACTCCCACTGGCAAGGTACAACCTAGGCTAGCCCCAGCAAGTACCGCACAGTCCAATGAGTCTCAGCAGAAGAAGAAGGAGCCTGTTCGTGATTATTCAGCTATTCCTTTTCCGGGCAGATTCAAGAGAGAGAAGGAGGCGGAGCAGTTCTCTAGATTCTTAGGTTTGTTTAAGCAGCTCCATATTAATCTTCCTTTCGTAGAGGCTCTAGCGCATATGCCTAAATATGCCAAATTCCTGAAGGACATTCTTAGTAATAAGAAGAAATTGGAGGAGTTATCACATGTGTCCTTGAGTGAGGAGTGCTCGGCAGTTCTTCAGAATCGTCTTCCCAAGAAGATGACTGATCCGGGTAGCTTTACTATTCCATGCTTGATTGGTGATCTATCAGTCAGCAATGCTTTGGCCGACTTGGGAGCTAGCATAAATTTGATGCCCTATGCAGTGTTTGCTAAGCTCAACCTAGGCGAGCCTTCTCCTACTCGTATGAGTCTCCAGCTTGCGGATCGGTCAGTGAAATATCCGCGAGGGATTGTGGAGAACATGTTAGTGAAAGTCGACAAGTTTGTCTTCCCTGTTGACTTTGTGATCTTAGACATGGATGAGGATGCTCATGTTCCTTTGATTCTAGGTCGACCATTCCTAGCTACCGCGAGAGCATTGATTGATGTTTATGATGGTAAGCTAACACTTCGCGTAGAGGATGACATGGTCACTTTTGATATCAATAGGTCGATGACTCATCCTAGAGAGCACGATGATACTCTCTACTTTGTTGACACCATCATGTCACATGTGAGTCATTACTTGAGTAAGGTTTGTGGGCGTGATGCTTCGGACACGCAGATTCTGGACACGTTTATCCCGGAGGTTGAGATGACTACTACATCATATGGGGAGTCCGAGAGTCATTCTGAGGTTTTTGAGGTAGTTGAGAGGAAGGAGCCTGAGGAGAGGCTATCTGTGGAGAGTCCACCATCCCTGGAGCTGAAAGATTTGCCATCTCATCTGGAGTATGCCTTTCTGGATGAGGGTTCTCAGTTACCTGTCATCATCTCTTCAGAGTTAACAGAGGAGGAGAAGACGAAGTTGATGGGTGTGCTTAAGGCACACAAGCAGGCAATCGCGTGGAAGATTGTTGACATAAAGGGTATCAACCCTTCGTTTTGCACGCATAAGATTCTGATGGAGGATGAGTTTAAGCCCGTAGTTCAGCCGCAACGCCGATTAAACCCAAACATGCAGGATGTGGTAAAGAAGGAGGTGATAAAATTGTTAGATGCAGGCCTCATTTACCCAATCTCTGATTCTGCATGGGTTAGTCCAGTTCAGGTGGTGCCTAAGAAAGGAGGCATGACAGTGGTTCCGAATGAGAGGAATGAGTTGATTCCCACCAGGACTGTTACAGGCTGGAGAGTCTGCATCGACTATCGCAGACTTAACGACGCCACGAGGAAAGACCATTTTCCTCTTCCTTTCATTGATCAGATGCTGGAGCGTCTGTCAGGGCAGCAGTTCTACTGCTTCCTTGATGGCTTCTCAGGTTATTTCCAGATCCCCATTGCACCAGAGGATCAGGAGAAAACCACTTTTACATGCCCGTACGGTACCTTTGCTTATCGCCGTATGCCTTTCGGGTTATGTAATGCTCCAGCCACATTTCAGCGTTGTATGGTGGCGATATTTCATGATATGATCAAGGACTCGATTGAGGTATTTATGGATGATTTTTCTGTTTTTGGGAGTTCCTTTGATCTTTGTTTGCGAAATCTTGATCGTATGTTGGCTCGATGTGAGGAGACAAATTTGATGCTGAACTGGGAGAAATGCCACTTCATGGTGAAGGAGGGCATAGTTTTGGGTCATAAGATTTCACGGGCGGGTATTGAGGTTGATAGAGCTAAAATCGACGCAATTTCTAGACTTCCACCGCCAACTTCTGTGAAGTCTATTCGTAGTTTTCTAGGCCACGCGGGATTTTACCGTCGGTTCATCCGTGATTTTTCTAAGATTGCTAGGCCTATGACCCGGTTGTTGGAGAAGGACGTCCCTTTCGATTTTTCTGAGGAGTGTGTAAGGGCGTTTGAGTTTCTTAAGGAGAAATTAGTGAGTGCGTCGATTCTTATTGCTCCCGATTGGAGTCTTCCTTTTGAGATTATGTGTGACGCGAGCGATTTCGCGGTTGGAGCTATTCTAGGACAGCGTAGAGAGAAGAGATTTCATCCAATTTACTACGCGAGCAAGACCCTAAATGACGCCCAGGAGCATTATACCACTACTGAAAAAGAGCTCCTGGCAGTTGTCTTTGCTCTCGATAAATTTCGTTCCTACCTGGTCCTTTCTAAAGTCGTCATCTATACCGATCATGCGGCATTGAGGCATTTGTTCGCGAAGAAAGATGCGAAACCACGCTTGATTCGGTGGATCCTACTCTTGCAGGAGTTTGATCTTGAGATTCGGGATAAGAAGGGAGCCGAAAACGCTGCAGCAGATCATTTGTCTAGACTTGAGAATCTCGAGAGTGATGAGAGTGATGAGGATGAGATTGGCGATAGTTTTCCTCATGAGACTTTGATGTTTGTGAAACCCGAGGATAAGGGAATGCCTTGGTATGCTGATATAGTGAACTATTTGAAGGAGAAGGTGATACAGCCGGAGATGTCTTTCCATCAGAAGAGGAAGCTGATAGCGGACTCGAAGTATTACTTTTGGGATGATCCGCATCTTTTTCGAGTTGGAGTTGATCAGGTTGTGAGGAGATGTATTGCTGGAGAGGAGCGTATGCAGGTTCTCAAGCACTGTCACGAGGGGCCTACTGGAGGACATTATGGAGCTTCTTACACCGCGAGGAAGGTGTTGGATTCTGGATTCTATTGGCCGATAGTGTTTCGAGATGCTCATGAGTTGGTTAGGAGCTGTGATGCTTGTCAGAGAGTAGGTAATATCTCATCCCGAAATGAGATGCCCCAAAATCCTATGCAGGTAGTGGAGGTTTTTGATATCTGGGGTATTGATTTCATGGGTCCGTTCCCGATGTCTCGAGGGAACCGATACATCCTCGTTGCTATAGATTATGTGTCGAAATGGGTGGAGGCTCAAGCCTTGCCTAAAAACGATGCGAGGGTTGTAGTGAGATTTCTGAAGACATTGTTTGCTCTCTTTGGTACCCCAAAGGCGCTTATCAGTGATAGAGGTACCCACTTTTGTAATGCCCAGATGGAGAAGGCATTGAAACGCTATGGTGTCACTCACCGGCTTTCAACTGCCTATCATCCACAGACGAGTGGACAAGTGGAGAACACTAATCGGGGTATTAAGCGGATTTTGGAGAAAACTGTCGGACATAATCGACTGGATTGGTCTGATAAGTTAGATGATGCATTATGGGCTTTCCGGACTGCATTTAAGACTCCTATAGGTACTACACCTTTTAGGATGATTTATGGAAAGGCTTGTCATCTACCGGTAGAGTTAGAACACCGCGCATTTTGGGCGTTGAGAGCAGTTAATCTTGATATGGATAGTGCAGGTAAACATCGGTTTCTCCAGTTGCATGAGTTAGAGGAGTTAAGAGATGAGGCGTATATGAGATCACTAGGCTATAAGGAGAAGATGAAAAGGTTACATGATAGTAAGCTGAAAGGAAATAAGGAGTTTAAACCGGGAGACAAAGTCCTTCTTTTTAATTCTAGATTAAGATTGTTTCCGGGTAAACTTAGGTCTAGGTGGTCGGGACCGTACATAGTCGTTCAGGCTTTTTCATATGGTACGGTTGAGTTGAAGAGTGGGGATGGTAAGACGTTTAAGGTGAATGGTCATCGTCTAAAGCACTATATCGAGGGACCAGGAGAGGATAGATTGGTGGAGGAGCTTGACCTCCCATTAGTTGGTACTTGAGAGTGAGTTGAGAGCTTGTTTGTAGAATTTGTACATTCTAGTTGTTGTTTTGTTTTTATTTTTGAATATTTTTAGTCTTGTTGAGTCGGTCTTTTATTTTGAGTCAGTTTTACGCCTGGGTTTGTTTGTTCTATCATGTGCAAGTTTATTTGACCCACCCGTACTCAATCTCCATTCGGGTGGTGATTTTGGAGCTGTAATCTTTTTGTAAAGGCAACCCAAGTATACCAGTTTGTCAAAGATGATCGCGAATGGAATGCTATACGATCATGTTTGGTTGGAATGAAGACACGCACAGCTGGCACTGATTTTTATCCTAACCAGCTAAGTCTTTTCCAATTCTTGTTGTTTCTATTTTGTATATTATTTTAGGTTTTTATTTCTTCTTTATTTTTTTTAGTTAGTTTTCCATCCACATTGAGGACAATGTGAGATTTAAGTGTGGGCATGGGATACTACATCTTTTTAGGTAAATTTTGACTAAAAAAAAAATCCAAAAAAAAAAATAAATAAAAAAAAATTAAAAAAAAAGATGGTTTTGCGAGTCCCGGTCCCTTAGCACGTAGAAAACAAAAACCTTTTCAAAACGTCGGTCAAAAACGGTTTATTGTCGAATTTACGAGTCGAGAGCACATGTTTCTTTAAGTTGCGGGATAGTAGGTTGACTGAATCAGTTTTGGGAGTAAAAGGTTTTGGGATGCCTAGGATAGTGGATGGAGCCGGAGAGTTAATTGGTTGTGCATTGTCGATATCGGTAGCCTTATTTTCCAAATGATAGTGAGATTTGAGCCCTTACATGTTTCATATTTATATGTTCACTACTTTCGTTTCATGTGTGTTTACCAACTTGTTGCATTACTTTAGAACTTGTGCGTTTTGATACAGTTTGAGACCTTCGGTTAGGATTTGACATGGATGTGATAGAGGCGTTAGGATCACCCTATTTGTGTAGCCTTTGTGTTTGACCCGTTTCACCATTACCTTTAGACACCACTTTGAGCCTAAAACCATTCGTTTGTTACCCATTGTTGATGTGATAACCGGATCGTATTGTGTTATTGTTATCTTTATAAAAAAAAAAGAATATGAAAAAAAAAGAGAAAAATGAAAAAAAAAAAAAAAAAAAAGCAAAAGATGAGAAAAAAAATATAGAATAAAGTTGTGGGTCAAAATGACCAATGTGTTAGTTTTTGTTTCGTGCTTATCCGGTTTATCGTGTGATTTCGTGTTTAGCCATATATTCCCAAATAAAAATAACCTACCTTTAGCCCTTACCTACCCAATAAAGCCCTCTTGATCCATGTTAAATTCTAACATTTAGGTGGAGAACTGATTGATGTACAAACTTATGATAGTATGCTGCATAGTTCGGTCTTGAGAGTTCACTCAAAATGACATATATTTTAGCCGAGAGATGAGTGAAATTGTGAAGGGTATTGACAGTGCATGATTGATTACTTGAAGGTAAGAAAAACTTGATTAGGTAGGCCCGTTTTCATTTAAATATTATGATTCGTCAACTTTTTGAACGTTGTAAGTCTTGCGAAACCGCTGTGTTTGATGATTTCGTAGTTCGCATTATAATTTGTTGAGACTTGCGTTATTGTTAAGTGTTTAAGTTGGACATGGTGCTTGGGATTTTGCTTAGGGACAAGCAAAAGGTTAAGTGTGGGGATATTTGATATGATCTAAAATATACATATTTTTTATATAAATATTCCTACACTTTACATAGTTTTAAAGTAGTTTTTATTAGTTTTTAGCTTTAATTTGATTAGATTGTTTATTAAAGGTCTTGGCGCGAAAAAGAATCATAAGCGAGCTTAATCGATTAATGTACGAAAAATCGGGAAATATGAAATAAAGTTGAAAGATGGAGGGCTGAATTGCAGTAAAAGAAAAGTTATTTAAAAAATAGTTGTTAAAACTTGAGGGACTATTCTTGCAATATGCTAAAAGTTTGATATTAATTCCATTCTCAAAAAGTGATATACTGTGTTTTTTTGGTTTTGAGAAACCTACGAGTGGACATTAATTAATATTTTGGGGAATCAACTTGAACAAAAAGATATTAATTGAGGAGAGACGAACAAAAGTGGAGGGGGCATTTATTTTCAAGAAAAAAGACAACAGTGGAATGGATGATTGTGCTAATTAATATCAATTAATGAATATTTAATATATTTGTTTACTACTTCTACGTAGGAAAGAGGGTGAATAAAGAAACAAAGGAGGTGCATATTATTTAATTCACATCAGCACACAATTATATATGGGGACACAATTAATTCTAGAGAGAGGAAGAGGCAGCCAATTTATTAGCAATAATGGGGACACATTTAATTGGGGGATGGTTGTTTAAACTATAAATTGACACAACATCAGACTTTTGAAGGGGGGAGAGTAGTTTAAAAAAAAGCAGCAATTGGAAAGAAGGCAATTATACGAGACGAAGGAATCTTGACGGAACAGGGAGAGGAACAACATCAGACGCAAACAAGAAGCAAACCACCAAATTCGTACAGGAGGTGACAAGTGCTTCGTGATCAAATATTGCAACGCGTAACGTTTTTTGTTTCAATTATTATTTTTTAGACAATTATGAACATGTTTTCATATTTTAGACTTTGTTTTGAATTTGAGACTATGTTTAGAGGCTAAAACTTTTTAAGCCACTTAGGTTTGGATGATCTATTGATGCGTGTTTGATATTTATTTTGACTATATGACTTTGACAACGTTTTGGAGTAAATTGGTTATAATTTGTTGCTAGAATTGATTGTGTATATTTTTGTTTTGCTGAATTTATTGATTTGGTTGATGAGTTTAATGCTTTTGGTAGGAATAAGTCACCACTATTTGTATTAAAACTCGCTTTTAGGTTGTTTATTCGCGATTCTCAATCTAATTGTTTGAACTTGGTAACAAGTCATAACATAAAATCAATTTAAAATCAGCTAGACATTAGTGTGCACCCATCTTCTTTGATTCGAAAGATAATTAGAAGTTGCTAGGTAATTCTGTGCATTGTTTGGTAGTTTTGAACACCTGATAACTCGGGGTTCGTCTACTTATTCGTGTGTCAGTCAGTCCTAGGATTTTGGTGTATCATTTTATAGCTTGCTTCACATCTAGAGGGTTGGTTAAGGGTAATCTTTTGCAATTTAATATTTGTGGGATTTAAGACCTTTAATTAGGCTTGTTTCCTTATAGCACTCCATTACACGTTTTGGTTGTTTTATTGGTCGGTTTTTGGGTTCTTGAGTTAGTGGGTCACTTTCCTTGCTACCTAATTACTATAGGATTTATTCTCTTTCACAAGAGAGTAGTCAGTTAGAAACCGAAACCTAAGTCATTTGTCAAATTGTTGTCTTCACGTGTCATTAGTGATTCCTACCTAAGTGGTTTGTTCATCTCTCCTGGTTAAGTTCACTGTTTTTAGTTGCCTTCGTGTTCGTTTGGTTCGTTAGCTAGTAAATTTAGTTAAAATATTATTTAATTAATTCTAAATTAAAAACCAAATTCTAAAAATCAATTTAGGACTAGAATTGTGATTAGGGTTAATTATTATAAGTGCCAGTCTAGAGTCCACGGTTCGATACTCGGTCTTGCTACTTATACTACTTTCACGTCCGGTTCACTTGCTGTTGTGTGTAGTTAGCGAGTTCCACTTTTAAAACTTGGTCATAAAAATTAATTGCAAAAATCACACATCACCTCTTCATGTCTTAACGCTTATATCAGGATTTGGTTTAGTTATGAACACTCTTAGGTAATTCAATCAAATCCCAAACGTTATACGAACACATAAAATCAGTTTTACTAGAAAATTGTTTTATTTCATTTAGAAAATTGATTGGCACTAATGGCTTAATTTGAAGAGATGGGATCATTAAACATTTCCAAAATCCATTTCAACTTCAATTAGGGAGGTTATGTAATCATCAAAGTTAGTAGGCTTTTAAACCTAGATGAACTCCTGAGTTGATTATTGGGTTTTAAAAGTTTCAGTTTTATGGATTAGCTCTTGGTTAGGTTGCTATCATTTTCAGGATTCTAAGTTTGTAAGCGTTAGTGCAGTATGGTGTACAAGAGGTGTAATCGGAGTTAAATTCAGAGTGAAATTTAATGACACTCTTCCCCCCGCCTCTTGTATTCCTTACAAGTCATGATAAGGACTTTGACTGCTCCCACTGTCCTTAGAAATCTTTAGGAACTCAGCATGCTTAGGGTCAACATTTAACAACCAACAAATTCTAATAGAGAAACAAGTTAATGACGTTAGTCGTTGTGATTTCTCTTGTTGAGGATTATGTTAGTTTAGGTAAGAAATCTAAGTGTGCCCACAATTAAGTAACAATGAAACTTTTGTAAGAGTAGCATTAGATTTTAAGGAGACAAGTTTTGATGGAACAGTGTCGTGATGGAGCGGTGTCTTGTACAAGAGGTATAAATTGAAGTAATATAAAGTTTTCACTCCCCCACCTCTTGCAACTATTGCAAGTTATTATTAACACACTTAATGCTCCCACTGATCTTTAATATCTCTAGAAAGCTACAAGAGAAGTTTCAATGAGCTACGTGACGTGGGAACCTATCATATATACGTTAGATTTTATTTGATTTCCTTAATGTCCAGATATCATAAGAAACTTAAGGACATATTTAATAGAAATCTTATTAAGTACATATATGAATAGATTTCTTCTAAGACTGTGGGCAATATGCGACAAAATTTAGATACAAGTTGATAGTCTTTAAATGATAAATGAATTATGTTTGAATATTCCGTTTAGAATAAGTTCCACGAATGTCAATAAATGACTTATGATGGACCCATACTTATTCCTTAAGCCAATTCATATTTTAGGGCTTTAACGTCATGATTTAGAATCACTTAGAATGAGACTAGTTGAATAATCATCCTCATTAACCATGTCATGATTTCTCATGAATTTCGGTTATAATTGATGAAATTTATAGGTCTCATTTTCCTTTTGTCAAATTCTCATTTACATGATAACAAAAGTTGTGAAAATGTAAGGTATCATCTGGTTTCATCTTAGTAATGTTTCTATCCAGATATTTAGAACAAATAAAATGAGAGTTTAAGGTAAGTGTGACTTTATGTTGACTATGCAAACCTCACAACCTTCATAACATTGCTTAATTATGATACTATATTCTGACTAATCTTCAGAATATATATAGGGTATCGGAAAACGTTGTTAGAAGACTGCTTATTATGGTTCTTATAGCCTTAACTTTTAATTTTGTCACTAACTCTCATGTTAGTTATTTGTTGAATTCTGGTAAGGAAACGTATGGAACTAGAGTCAACTAATCATGTGTTAATTGGAATATTAAATTAGTAGACTTAAATATCATTAGTAAGTGACTATCTAATTAACTTATCCAATTGTTCCTTTGAATAATGGATAGTCTCGTTGCTTATGCCTAGTCTAATGGCATAATTATGCAGTGAGATTCTCCCTTGAAGAACCTTAGAGGTGGAATTAGCACTTGTAATTTGTGTATGGACCTTAAAATAATCCTCTTTTAAAGTTTCAGTGGTTGTAAGGTGAATAACATCTTATTTTTCAGTTTCAAACATTTATTTCTTTGTACATATGTTGCTTATCAACACGCTCGTTATACTTTGGTACTTTTGAGTGTTATAGTTGATTTATAAGGCATCAAATTGTACAAGTGAAAATCTTAGTATGTAATGTACTGGAAAAATGTACTTATTTCCATGCGTAAGCTCTTAACTTTATGGGTCATGGTATTGTACATTATTATGTATTCACATATACCACTTAACTTTATAGTTTATAATTTTAAATGAAGGCATGCATCTTATGAATTCTTGTGATTATTCCATAGATAATATATTAGTCTTAGGAAAAAACTTAATCTGGAATAACCTTTAGTGATAGCATTTATGTTAGAGAGATCTTGATTATCATAAGAGACATCATGTTCGATTTGTCCTATTCATCATGCTCTACTTTTCTTCTGTAGTACCTTTATCAGAAGAGAGCAGTAGGATTATCGTGTCTTAAGAGATAATCAAGGATTTAATTTAAAAGCTAATTCTTATAGAAACTAAAAATAAAGCAAAACATACTAGGTTTAGGAATTAGAGTGGATGAGATATATAGAAGAAAATTATAGTGAGTAAAGTTATGGGTGCTAAAAATTAAGGCAGACAAAAAAAAATGATCATAAGATTAATGAAGGATCATTATACGAAGAAGTTGTGATATGTCTATTACTAACATCAAAATAATAGACTTAGTTAAAATTCTACTTAAACGAAGACAAATCAGCTTTGGCCAGAAGTGTAATCATTTAAGTATGTGTGCAAAGTAATCGTGACAAATCAGCTTTGGCCAGAAATGAGACAATCACTTTAGTTATGCACTTGTCAAGTATGCTAGACATAAATGAATTAAAATCAGCTTTGGCTAGAAAGTAAGACATTTCACGTTTGTAATGCACACTCAACATAGCTTTTCTAATACTTGAACAATAAATAGATGTATTAAATCAGCTTTGGCCAGAAATGATACATCAGAAGCTCATTCAAGTTAAGCTATTTTGGTTTTGTGGAAAATTTTTTTGATTCTGATTAGGTAATTAAGTGTTTACAAAACCAAGTATTTAATAGAAAACCACCTGTTAGCGCGGATCGAACTCAATTATGAGATTTCGAGTGAGATCTCAACTCAGTTATGAGGTCTCGAGTGAGGTCTCGAGTCAAGTCTCGAGTCAGGTCACGACTGAGTTATGAGATCTCGAGTCAGTTATTAGGTCTCTAGTCACAACCTTGGTCTCGAGTTGTAGTCTTATGGTCTCGAGTCGCAACCTTATGGTCTCGAGTTGTGAAGATTTAAGACCCTTAGTCGAAACCTCAGTGGTATCGAGTCGAGAATGTTGTCTCGAGTTGTAAAGTTTTGAGAACCCTTATGATCTCGAGTCGAGACCTTGTGGTCTCGAGTCGAGACCTTGTGGCCTCGAGTCGAGACCTGATGGTCTCGAGTCGCAATCTGATGGTCTCGAGTCACTGTTAACAGCTGTTGTTGTGAAGATAACTGAAAACTCGAAATTTTAGGGATTGTGGGATAATGTTTCCTGTTTTATTGCTGATCTAAACTTATCAAAAGATTTCAAAAATTATAACTGATTATCTATTAACAGTTTTCGAGAATTTTAATAGATAAAATTCAGATCAAAACAGTAAAAACACCCACTAATCCAAATTATATTCCAAAACTTAAGGAATTTTCGAGTTTTCTTAGAACGAAAGATGAACCCTAGAAAATTAAAACATAATTCTGGAAACCCGAAACCTGAATTTTAATGGTATTGTAATGGATTTCGGAACAGTAAGTTTTACCCATTATGATTTCGAGTCAAATATTTAAACATTCTTTTACGAAATAGTGATTCAGGACATTATAAAAGAACTCGAAACCGGCTGTTTTTAAGATTTACAAAATTCTGTTTTCCAGATTTTGATTCCAGAATAATGGATATGAAAACATAACTGATTTATCAACATATGCTCTGATACATTATGTTGATCAGTTCTGTTTAAACATAATGGAAAACATGAATAACATACCTTTGATTGCATCAGAACAGGCCAACAGAGAATCCAGATGCAGACGCAGCAATAGTGTTTGACATGATTGTCAGCTTGATCTAGTTCCTCCTTAGGGTGCAATCTAATGATGGTGAAGATGAAAACCGAAAAGGGTATCGGTTGAGGAGAGGAGGTCGATTGATGTTATGAGAGTCATTAGGTTGTGTGAAAGTCTAACTCTATAACCTCCACATTATTCTCCTTATATATGCACCCAAGAGGAAACCCTAATTAGTTAATAAGGGTAATTAGTCCCATCAATAATTACCTACTAATTATTTAATAGGTTGTTATATATTTTGATCTATATAATGTAAATGATTATAATGGCTACTAGATTAAATATAACATAATATATATATTTAATCTTACAAGGAGGTGAAGTATCATGGTCAGAATGATACAAATTTGCAATTATAAATGATATACTTAGAAGTGTAACAATGGAAGCAAGCTCCTCAGCATTATACTAAAATATGGGTGTGAGGTTATTGACCGATAATTAATTTGTTGAGATTTTATACATGGTTTTGGGAACTAGATCTGGTTTTATGTAGGGAAATATAATGAGGCATGAAAAATAAAAATTGCTAGACTATATGTTAATGTGTTTGAAGATATGATGAGCACATAATAACAAGAATGAAAGCATGTGATGATGAGGAGACATGCTTTTTCTGGTACTATAGGTTTTGCTCCAAAGTGAGCCTCGGGACATCTTTTTTGCTTTGGTTACGGGTCAGCTTACAACAGATACACAAGATGTTATATTATTATGTATGATCTTCACATATACTAATGTTGATTGATGTTGCTAAACAAGGTGTTATTGCAAAGTTGGAGTCTAGAAAAATCACTTTTAGTACTCCATCATGTTTAGGATACAACCACTTTTGTTGTTCTTTGTAACTGTAGCAAATCTGCCTTTATGGTTATATGCATACACTTGTATCCTTCGATTTTTAGCCAACTTGACCAATTATTATGTTTTCATTTTTCTTTTCAATTGTGACTTCTTAACTCTATGCATTGGTTGTTTTGTAGATTGAAAAGTTAAACGAGGTTATTAAGGAGCTCGTTAAGTACAAGGAAGAAGAAAAAGAAATGTTAAATGGAATTATACGGAATTGATGACTGAAAAAGAAAAAGATAAAGTGGAGAAAGATGTTATACTCAATAGGATGACAAACATTAAATCTATGTTAAAAATTATGGTTCGGAGATAATAAACACTTTATTTTGAATGTTTAGATTTAGATGTTTATTGTGTTACCATAATTTGGGTTATTTGATGTTTTAGTAATTTTATTATAATGTTGTATATGATTTTGAAATTTTTATAAATGGTTAAATTTTTTAAGTTCTACAAGTATAGAATACAGCCTGGTATGGGCTAGAAAGTTTGGTCTTGTGGTAGAAAAACTGGTATGGTTGGTGGCAAAACCTCTAGCATGCAATCGCAAAACGGTGGCAATAAGCCCGATGGTCACAATTTTTTTTCTCTTTTTGTTGTCGCAATGATCAGGTTGCAAAAAAATAGCAACGGTCGCAAATAGGTGATAGGTAAATTGCGACATGTAGTTTTCTCACCAACTTTTTGGTCGCAAAATGGCAATTATCGTTGTTTTGTGACAACAAATGCGGTCACATAAACCCTATTCTCTAGTAGTATAAGCAATAGATTTACCTGAACTAAAGAGCTCAAATTCACATTCTAAATTTGCACAATCAATATGATCATAATATCCAGTGGCGGAGCCACATTTTGAACAATGGTGTCACCCGACACCATTGAATTTTGTGTAGCAAATACAACGTATAATAGAAAAAATTCGAGCGACACCATTGTTTTTTACGAGAGACACCATTGTCTTTTTACAAACAACACCATTTTTTTTGTTGTTTTCTTCTAAAAGAATTAGATAATAAACAAATTTATAGTTCAAAAATTAAGCCCAGTTATTTGAATTTAATTAGTATACTTTAAATCATTAGAGGTCCACGTTTAATTTTTTTTTTTTTCTAATCTAGTAAGCATTATAAGTCCATGTCTAATTGGTTTTGTTTCAATTGTTTAGTAAGCATTATAGGCCCATGTCTAATTGGTTTTGTTTCAATTGTTTAACCTAACCGGAACCAGATTTTTGATGATCATCTCAATGACGCTTGCACTTGTTTGTTATAATGAAAAAGAGGGTTTATTTTTTGTTTTTTGCAAGTTGCCATTTTACACTATAACAATTCAAAACGTGAATAGTAATAAATTACTCTGTGTTTGGTCATTTAATAGTTTAATTCATAATTATAAGGCTACAATATTATTGTCTTTTTTTATAATTAATTTACATTTCTAACTCTGAACATTAATAAAGTTATCACACAACCTCTAAACTATAATAATTTTTTTAAAAACGATTCACATATACCCTTGAACTGAACTTTAATATTTACCATAGGTAAGTTTAATAACAACTTTATTTTTTATAATCGATTTATGTATCGACCCCCAAACTTTAATAGAGTTATCATACTGTCCTTAAAGTTTAATAAAGTTAATAAACTTATTTTTTTTCTTTTTTAACAAATATATGTTCTTTTATCCTTTTTATAGGTTTAGTTCTTTTTGGTTTTACTTATTATAATTAAGGGTCATTGGATTTTAATAATCCTAAGTTTCACCGGTTGGCCGATAATAATCCCAACTTTAAAAATTCCCTCCAATAATCCCAACTTGTAAAAATTTGGCCGCTATTGATCCTTTTCTAACATAGGTACACTTAAATCAATTAAGGAATCTCTAGGTGTAATTGAATCTATTGAGGAGACCAAATTCTTATATGTTTAAAAGGATCAATGGCGGCCAAACTTTTACGAGTTGGGATTATTGGAGGGAATTTTTAAAGTTGGGATTATTATCGGCCAACTGGTGAAACTTAGGATCATTAAAATCCAATAACCCTATAATTAAAGCTAACTTTTAACTCTAGACATGGTTATTTAACCATGTTGCTTTTTAACCCTTCAATATAAAATATACAAGATAACAAATATTATCAGTTTTTTATTTACCTTATTATAGTTAAATGGAACTTTTAACTCTAAATTGTTGACTTAACTGTGTTGATTGCTTAATTTTACCGTCATGAAATATATACATCCTCGCAATCAACCTCTACGACCTCGCCGCGAAGCGTGGGCTCCAATCTTCACCATCAACCTCCTACGACCCGCCGTGAAGCAACTATTCTCGAATACTAGTTGAAAACATTATGAATCGTTTTCAAAACATGAAAATGCGTACAAAGCAACTATTAAATGAAAATTTTTATATATTTCCAATGACTTTGTAATTTTATTATGTGTTTTTATTCATTGACATTGTACTTTTACTGTGATATTTGCTTTTATTATGTGATTCGACTCAACTAGATCCAAACCGATCCAAAAAGTTCGACTCTGGGTTACTATAAACCGGGGTATCCATAAATAATGACACCATACGACAAAAATTCTGGCTCCGCCACTGATAATATCTACATTTCTTGCATTTATAAACAAAACGGAAATCAACATTAGAAAATGAATTGCCATGTACCCCAGGTGCAGATAGAAGTTTAGGTTTTGATCTACTAGTGGAAAAGCAGTAAGGTTCAGTGCGTGAGTATGAAGGAAACGCCACATTTTCCATCTTAAACTAACAATCCTTTATGTTGGAAAACAAATTTATTATGGATGATAGAACAAAGATATGTGGCATAATGATAGAAGACCTTTTTATGTTCCTTACCATAGGTATCACAATTTGCCTAAAATTTTCTACTATTAGGATCGAAGTTTTAGTTTGTGTTTTTTGTGTGTGAATAAATGAAGAGTTTGATGAATTGAAGTATAAATGAGAATAATAAGATGAATTCGGAATTAAATGAACACACAAACTTGGAAAGATATTATACTATTTTCTATAATAAACCAAAATGTTACAAACAGGGCCGGCCCTGAGAATTCGTGTACCCTGTTCGAGCTCGAAAAAACGTAACCTTAGGCCTTAACGAAATTGGGTATTGAGCTCACTAAAAGTCTAAACCTAATGCCAATGGAATAATAACTAATCTAAATCATGGGCCTATGTTGGTGTTTGTACGTGTATATCCTATTAAAAAATATTTAACATATACATATCGGGTTTTTTTCATAAAAATGTGCCATTCGAAATATCGGGCCCTGGCCGGTGGTCCTACCCGCCCACCCCCAGGGCCGGCCATGGTTACAAATTACAAATTTGATTATACAATCCCCCTCAGCCAGATCACACAACTTTATGTTCGTACAAAAGGATGTAAGGTGATGACTAAATCTCTAACAGGTGAGATCTATTTATACGGGTACTGACATCTGTTGGCAATCAGGGCTAACATCACATGAGCTCATTTCTGATGCCTTCTTTTCTGTAGTGGGAAAAGATATATCATTAGAAAGATATATTTATACGGGTACTGATATCTATTTATACGGGTACTAACATCTGTTCTAAGACATACTTTCACACCCCGATATTTCCACATTTTACCGGTGGGCCCGGTGGGGAGTATCGTGACGTAGTTGATATCATCATAGACAATTAATCACAATTTAATGCACAGCGGAAGTCTGAAAGTAATAATATTACAAACCGATTGAAAGTACAATAAATTATTATACAACGGAATGTAAAATGGATCCACAGGCGGATCTTAAAACAGAGATATAAACTGTGACAACTGGCACTTTTCCGTACATTCCGTACGATAATTAGACAGTAATCTATGCTTTAATAACTGTGCATGATCTAGTTTACAAGACGAATGAAATTCTGATTACTGTTATATAAACACAATGGCATTTCATGTTGCAAGACTTTTATCAATACTACATGCAACACAATATAATTCTATTAATGCTCAGAACAAAGTTGGCACAGCTATCAGACAAACTAGAAATACGGACGGGAGTTCAGTACTTAGACAGACATGATGTTAAGACACCAAAAGAGCCCCAGGACCAAGTGTTACACTAGCATAGTGTGTAGGAAAGTAGGGATTGCAAAACTGCCTTCTTAGTGATGACATAGGTGCCGGAAAGTGCCAGAAACACATTAAAACTGCAAAATTCTGCAGAAAACAACCAAAATTCAGCTATTTTCAGCTTTTTAACAACAAAATAAAATGCAGAATTGTGACATAATGGTCCAGAATACCTTTCTAAGTGTCGGGAATCGAAACTGTCATAAAAGACTACATAAAGCACACAAAACTGCGCAATTTAGCACTTTAACGAACAGTAACGAACCGAACAACCGGACACTACCCAGAACACCAAATTCTTGCTAGAAGCATTTTTTTTAGTGCTACGAAGCTAGTAATGGTCACCGAACATCACATTACACCTAAACACCTAAATCCCTAAATTTAATACTTGGAATCTAACTAGAATGAAGTAACTAATACTTGAAATATTGCACTTTACCCCCCCCCCCCCATCCAAGGCCGGTTAGACAAGGGCCCCACACATTGATTTTAGTTGATTTATTTGATTTCTTTTGATTTCTTTCTTATATTTTATAAGATTTTGTTGGAGTATATTCCAACATAAGATGCCATATGCCACTAGAATTTTATAAAAACCACTAAAATAACACATTTATCATTCATCATCTTCAACCAAAAAAAACACTTCTTCTTCTTCTCCAAAGGCTACGGCCCAAACACCCTCCACCCTCATCCTCATCCTCATTTCAAGTTTCTTTCCATCCATTCTCTTGATATACAATGGTGTAAGAAGCAAAGTTAGGAAGTGTGGAAGCAACGGAACTTGAAGGACCTTCACCATTTGCTTTTATCCACCTCATTTCTTCTCTTGATCATCCCTAGCCTTGTGCTAGTAGTAAGACTCTTGTGATCTCATTTTACTTCATATTATGTTGGTTAAAAGATGATATAAGTTGTTAAATATAAAGATCATGAAGAAACATAAGCATAAACATTAACATAAAGCTCTAAAACATGAAGATCAAATTGTTCTAGTGTATGTATTGAACTTGTTTGTGGATTTCTTGTGTTTATGATGTTGCTCATCATAATAACCTTGCTAGATGATGATTAAACACATGATCTAGTAAGTATAAGGATGGATCTTGAAGAAATCAAAATGATCATCCTTTAAGTTAAGCATGAACTTGAATATAAGCTTGTTTTAAAGTATGATGATGATTGATACATGAAATAAGTATTGTAAATGGATGATTTCAAGAATAATATTTTCAAGAAACTAAAGTTTACTACAAGATTTAACATGATCATGGTGTTTAAAGGAAGTAAACATGTTTTAAGTGTTAAATCAAAGCTAGAAACATATTGTTAACAATAAAAATTACAAGAAGAAGTATTTTTAGAAAATCTTCATACAAGTTGTGAAGAACTAAAATCTTCAAGAATGAGTTATATAAACTATAAAATATGTTTTTAAGGGTAACTTAACCAACTAAATAGCATACTAAGTTACTACAAATTTTTACAAAGTTTCAAGTTCATGTCAAAGTGTAAATTTGTATATTTAAAGCATATGGTAAGTCTTGTTCATGTTGTTGATGATTGATGATGATTTTAAAAGAAAATGTTATGCTTTGAAAGCATGGAAACCTCCATTTTTAAGGGGAAACTATGGCAAATTTTTTGTAGAAATTAAACACTTAGAAAAATATTTTTAAAACAAGTGTTTATAAGTAGATCTTGAGAATGGTTTTCACATAAAAGTTGCCATAATTTTTATTACCAAAAATTACAAATATTGGAGGTTGGTTTTTGATAAATAAAAGTGACTAAGTATATATTGAGGAAAATATATATATATATATTGATGTCACCACTCGTGTGATTATTTGTATATTATGTGTACTAGTTATATTATTTTAGGACTTGAAATAATATAACTCATCTATGTACCAAGAAATTACAATCCAAAATATTACAAAAAATTCCAAGGAATAAAAATACAAGTATAAATACTTGGGAAGTATTAAGGTCATATATTGTTTTAACAGTTATTCCAAAATTTAATGTAAGTTAAAATATTAATTATTTTAACAAATAATTATATAACTTGAAATAATATTAAAGACACAAAGATACGTAACTCAAAGACACTAATTAATACAAAGTCAAGGCACGACCCGCTCGACTAAGACTGAAGGGAGTGGGGCGTCCTCAAAAGAGGGCGTCTTGCGACACGTGGCGTTTGGGGGGTGGCTTGGGGCGTCCTCAAAAAAAGGGGGCGTGGTGTTCATGGCAACTCAAGATGCCACCAAGACCTCTGATTGGTTGATTTGTTTGAAAAGGGGGGAGTTCTTGGAATTTTGTGCCAAAAGTTGATAAAGTGTGAGATGAGGGGCGACGAGAAGAGGACGGGCAAATGGAAGTTGCTATGGAAGTTGGGCAAGGGGGGCGGTGTTCATTGCAACTTGGGGGCGACTTGGGGTGGGAGTCGCCCCACTCCCCTCAGTCTAATAGACCGAAGTACGTTGTAGGTAGTCGTGCACACTAGTAGCAGCGTGAGTTACGTAGGATTGAAGAACGCAAAACTGTGAGTTCCTGTCCCCTTTTCTTTTAACTGTTTTCAGTTTTATAACTTCGGGGGTGAAATACATGTTACAAATGTTTCGAACGTTTACAAATGGTATGTAGAATACAAAACTAAGGAATGATACCATAGATCATGTGACGAATAGGGTACCATAAGCACCATTAATCAACGTATACATTTAGACCGCGGAACAAAAGGTTAGATCTAATGGGTTTCAGGCAGCCACAGTCTTGGCCACACTTTTACCGAGAGTGCTTTTGTGTCTCTAGTCATGAATCGACAGTAGTGAATCGAAAATAGTCGAGGTAAATTGACATGTCAAGGTGAATTGACATAGTCAATGTGAATTGACATAGTCAAGGTGAATTGACATAGTCAAGGTAAATTGACATAGTCGAAGGGGAATTCGACATAGTCGAGGGAATCGACGAGGGTATTAGCCTACTCATTTCGAGTCCTTGAAAAAAAATTATTTGATATGTTCATAAATGCTTTTCATACCTGTTTTCAAAGGAGTCTCTCAAAGGTTTACAAGTTTGTCAGTACTCACACAAAACGCATGAACTCGCTCAACTTTTGTTGATGTTTTCCAAAATTACATGTATTTCAGGTAACAAGTTGGATCTTGGGCACGGGTGTTGTTTCTAGAAGTAAATTCCAAGTTTAGATGTCATCCACTTTGGTTGAATTGTATCTTAGTCGAAGGTTGCGTTGTTTGAAACTTAAATAACTGGAGTTGTAAAAATTTTAACTTAATGAATGGATGAACATCGTTTTGATCATTTAGTTGTTTATTATGATTGAATGCAATGGTATTAAACAAGTCACACATCATACGCTTTCGCAAAAGTCAGGGTGTGACATAAACACTGTTCAACAGACTTTAGACGTTTAGAACTTGCAAGATTCCTTATTAACGCCCTGAGCTCCCAGCCAATTACGTACAGTACCTGTCACTTAATCTTTTTGGAAAATACGTCAGTTTACACTGGTAAATACAGTTAACTGACTCTTTTGAAAATCTTTATGAAAATTGATTTAAAATGCACATGGCACAAATATTCTTATATAACTTGGGAAAATTATATTAATAACAATCTTGTATCAGATTTACATGTGTGTCCAACATTTAGGGCTGGTGTTTAAACAAACCGATCAAGATTAATCGACACGCCACAAATATAAACTCACAAGAAGTTACCTCACGAGTGAGTATATCTTTTACATACGCAACAGGCAGGTGTATGCCTACACCCTATGCTTAAGTTGTGGCCATTTACGCTTTTTAAATAAGCCAAGGATATCCAGGACACGGTCATTAACCCCCAATGTTATTTGTTATCAAGCAATACTGATTAAAATGGGATTATGCAATTTAATCATCTCCGATTAAAAGGTCTCTACACCCAACCAAGCGGTATTATTATAATACCGTATCCCAAGCCCGTATAACGGAAAATAAGTTAAAAGTATTTACCTGAGCTAAAATGTAATTTTATTCTCAGTCGTATATTCAAATCAACAAGCACAAGTACCTCTACTGGGGCTCTCAATCTGGAACGAAGGTTTTATTAACCTATTAGATTCCTAACGGGTCTTATTTAAGTTGTGACCGGTTAGTTTTAAGGAAAGGTTTATGGTTCAAAACGCAAGATTAAGCGAAGACCGAATTAGAATGTGATTTAGACCCGACAAGTATGGAGACTTGTATAATATGGGTAAACTAAACACATTCTGAATTTTGAAGTAAACATGATAAGGTTTGACCCGTTTCGGTTAATTTATGCAAACTAGTTACATAACCCGTACCGAACGCGAAAAATGCATAACGGGTAACCAAATGAGTCATGAACATGTTTCACAAGTTAATATGCCTTAAATATGTTGTGATATCAGTAAGATACCTTCCATTATGCCCAAAACGGATTTAAAATCAATTTAAGCCCCGTAGGGGTATTTTGGTCATTTTAAAGGTTATAAAAGAGGTTAAATAGTAAATCTGAGGTTCTGGTCTAAAGTGATCAGTAAAAATATTTATTTTAGTAAGCTATATCAGTAAGATGTCATACATATGTGAAATTTATGAATTATGGCCAAACTATGCGCCGTAGGGGCGTTTTGGTCATTTGACATATGTAATAAAAGTCAAATTTGGAAATCTGAGTTCAAAACTTTTACTTACTGTTAAAGTATAAAAATTTATTCATAACATCAGTAGGTAACAAGCCTTAGGTGCCAAATATGGTTTTAAACCATACTATGCGCCTAAATCGCATAAAAGTCGGTATTTGACGATATTCGGGTTGATTAAGGAAATCTGAGATTTTGTTCAGCCTTTACTATTTAAAATAACTTATTTGATATATAAAATCAGTAGAAAAAGGTTTGGTATGTAAAGGATGTGTAAAACTCATTTTACTAGCGAAAAGGGCATTATCGTCAATTGCTGAGTCTATGCAAGAACTCTATGTTATGATCAGTTTAAAATTTAATAAAAATTTCCAAAAACCCCTAAATATTATATTATATCAGTGGGTAGAAAGTTTGGTGTCAAAATTTGGGTTTAAATAGGTTTTATGCCGAAAATGCCGTTTAATTAATAAAAAGCGTTCATTTTACGATATCGAGCATAACTTCTATTTTAGACCATAATCTGATGTCAAACTTTTAGGACATATTTAAATATTAGTAATAAAGGTTTTTGTCCTCTCACATTTTCAAAAATCTCGTTTTAATTTCAAAATGGCATAATGGTCAACAACTAAGCAATTAACGGAAACATGCAATGAACTAGGATTTCTATGGAACCATATTGTATAATCTCAGAGGGTTATACTAACATGAAATATGGTCCTAAAGGAACCCAAAGGCATATCTAAACTAAGCTAAATCGGGTCAGAACTGAAAGTCAAAGCAAAAGTCAACTTTTGCGACTTTCGGTTGCGAACCGAGCCTAAACTTAGAATTGTCGGGTTGAACATGCCTAGACATGTTCAATTAATATTTACCAAGTTATTAAAGTGACAAAACTGATTTTATTGCCTTTACATCATTAGTTATGAATTTTATTTAAAAACCGACTCGTTAGACTTTTATTTTAATTACTTTGACCCGACAATTAACTAAGCAAACGTGGTAATTAGGAGGTGCCCTTTTGAGGGGTTAATACGTACCTAATTACGATCACGTAGCCATGTTCGTTGCGAACAATGGCTCGACCGTTTATGGTCTAGCTAAAAGTCAAAGCGTTTATCGTAAAGGCATGACTTTTCGGCTTTAAGAGCCATACAACATAACTAAGCACGAAAGGAACACTTACAAGTGGTCCTTAGGACTGGAAAGAACTCAAAAGGAGGCTCCAAATGATCAGGATCCTCAGATTTGAGATAGAGAGCAAGAACCCAAGAAAAAGGTGTGAATTTCAAATGAATTCAAGGCCCCTTTATATAGTTTTTGGGATTGCATAGGATTATGACAAGTGTTGGAAAGGATAACCAGATCATAACAAGTGTATTCTGGTTTTAGAAAACAATGGGCAAGCCCTTAGATTGAGTTTGATGGTTTAGAGGTTCAAAAGATCAAAACAAACAGCAAAACAGGCTGCTGTTTGCTGCTGTTAAGTGGGACGCGGCCCGCATAAGTGGCCCAGGTGGGCTTACGCGGCCCGCCTAGACAGCAGGCCCAGCCACAAGTTTGGCAGAATTGCCGAAATGGTCCCTGCCTTCATGTAAATGCATATTCAGCTTATATAAACCCATATATCTTATAAAAAAAATATTTAGTCCCTCTGACTTCTGAATCAGATGGATACAGGTTTAAAACAACTTTTGGAAGTTGTCAAGATCAGAAACAAGTTTGCTGAATTACAGATTCAGCCCCTGCACATGTTAAATGCCCTTTCTGACATATTTAATGCCCGTTAAGCCATTTTCAAGGCTCTACAATGATGCCTAAGCATAAGGGATATGAAATATACTTAAAAATATGTCGGATGTCGGTTCGTTTGGTCGTACGATCACGTTATTTGGTTAATTACGACCAAACACGAACGGACGCGAAAAACGATCCAAATTACGCGACGAATGGAATTTTATCTTGCCAATCACTAAAATAAAATATTTTGATGATTACATATATTTTTGGATGTCCGGATATATTCAGAACGTAAGATATGCGCGAAAATGCAAACTTATGCACTTTTTGACGCTTTTAGTCCCTGTTGATCAAATAAGTTTATTTTTGCACACCAAACACCTCTAAGCCTATTTCTAAGCTATGTAAAGGATATTTAAGGCATGTTTAACTTATGATCATATTCCAGAATGTTCGCTACCATACGAATCGGCAGACTTTTGCAGTTTGACGCAAATAGTCCCTTATTCGCACAAAGTAGCGCGAAATGTCGTTTAAGGATATCCAAGCCTCCCGTGGCCCATAATGAGTATTCCCGAACATATATTTAAATATTACAACACTCCTGTTTGCTTAAATGGTCACCAAAGGGTGTAGATTCAAAAGTTGACGCTTTTGGTCCCTCTAATGCGCAAACTTGCGCATATCATCGTTTAATAGCATCGAAGCCTTGTCTAATCCATATTAGGCATCCTTGAGAGTATTCTTAAACATCACGATGCTTCGGGTTTGTAAAAAGGTCATTCAGAGGTATGGTTAAACATATTGACGCTTTTAACCCCTTAAACTTGCAAAGTTGCGCGTAACGTTACTTAAAGGCATAAAAGCCTTAGACGGCCAATAATTGGCATACCCGAGAGTATAATCAAATATCTTGAAGCTCCCGGTTTGTTAATAGGTCACTCAGAGGTAAGAATTAACATGTTGACGCTTTTAACCCTTCGTCGCACAAACTTTAATTAATTACGAAAAACGGCTACTCTTGATCAACAAGTGGCTCATATGTGAATAGGAACATCGTGTAACGTAATTCTAAGGCTTTTACTAAGAACATTGACACTTTTAGTCCTTTCGCATTCAAAGTTTTCAATTTTTTGAAAAATTAGTCCCTTAAATTCAACGTTTGACTTTATTAGGGTTTATTACACGTGTCAATACATCATTGGACGTGATTTTACGAGGTGTTACATCCTCACCCCCTTAAAAGAAATCTCGACCTTGAGATTTGCTAAAATAATGGAAGTACTTTCTGACGTATCATGGACTTAACCTCCATAGCATATTTGGGGCCTCTCCAAGCACCCAAGATGACCTTTATAATAGGTACATGTATCCTTTTGGAGCTTCTTAACCTGTCGATCCTTAATCGATACGGGTTTCTAACAAACCATAAATCTGCATATCATTATGTGACAATGCTCTTGACTTATCGACGAAACATATCCTTAAATCACTAGTGTGGGACACATTGATTTCCAATGTTGATATATTCGATTTCCTCGAATGATTCTATATATCAGAGCTTAACTATACCGATGTATTAAATTTCCAGCACACCCTTCAAGGGTGATACTTTCTGTGGAATCTTATTCCTTAACAAGAACTTAAGAGGTTTGCGACTTTCATCAATTATTGATTTTCTGCTGATTACTGGCCATTTCCAGACGATCATAATTTATATGGTCTTATCCGTCATCTCCAGGGTGACTTTCAGATCCTGATAATTGGATTTACCACTATTCTGTCCATCAAATGGACGTTCGACATTCCATCAATATAAGGTCTCCAAAGGAGCAGCCTTGATACTTAATATAATAACTATTATAGAAAAGCTTATTTAAGGTGAGATGGTTATTCCAACTACTGATTAAAACCAATCTTAAGGAATAGCTAATCCTTATAGTTAGTCGAACAAATCAACGATCCTGGGCATCTGATGGCGATTCTTAATTGTTGCCTAAGTAGGGTTGCGGTAAACAATGCATAAGCAAAATGAACCGTCTTTCTTAATTAATAATATCGAAGCTCTCAGAATTACGAATTAGGCTTTATGAACCTTTATCTTAAAACTCACTTAATTAGAGTTTCGATTCTTCCAATAATGATGGTACTAATCGTCATGGAGATTTCACAATAATGCAGCCCTATGCGGGATGTAAATCTTAACTCTACTTGCCTTTCAGGAGGTAAACAGGGTAATCTTTGGAGAAGATAATCAATACACAAGGAGATTACAGAGATATTCTAAATCTCAAGCCCCGGTTCTACTATCTTTGCCTGCGTCAGACAAATGACACATTTTCTTTACGAATTCATGGATACCTTAATCAGTGATACTTACTTGGACATTTCAGTTCTAGGTATCTTCTTTGAATACCATTAGCTGACTTTAGTACAATATGACCATTGGGGTATCTCAGTGGTTCCATGCATTAAACCTCCATACTGATCAGGCATCGAAGCAAACTATGGAACATATCAAGATACACCAATCCTCATATGGCGCTTTTATCATACGACCTGGTATTCGCAGTTGATAGAAATCATTGAGATAACAAACTAACATATACTAATGTATTCCATTTGGAGAGAGAGTACTTTAGAATTTTATGACTGAAGATTTCTGACAGGAACAGAAGAAATGGTTCCTATGATTTTCGTCTGTAAGTTTTACCTTACACTTAATATCTAGGGTTCTTGTGGAAGATTTTAAAAGTTTGCTATACTTACAGGTTATGAAGGATTTATTGGTATCCGAATCAAAACAGAACTCTTAGCATTTATATTACTGATAAATGATAAGGAATGTACCTGATGTCATTATTGATATGAAATACCTCTGGCATCCATCAGGAGAGTTTAAGTGCTTTCATTCTTAGGCCTTCTATCCTTAGCCGCACTTCCCTTGACAGATTTAGGGCATGTAGTCTTGATGTGGCCTTTCTCGTTACAGCCGAAGTAGATTGCATCCTTTATGTCCTTGCAATCCAACGTTTTATGCTCACTTGATTTGCAGATCCCACAAGCCCTAGGCTGCGATTGGGATTTTGATTAGAACCTACACTTCCCTAGATGGCGCTTCTTGCAGGTCTTGCATGCAGGTTTCTTGTTGGACTTTTGTTTGTTCTCCTTAAGCTCAAGCTTACCCTTTTTCTTAGAAGTATGGGAGTTATCTTTCTCCCTTTTCCTTTTTAGTTCATTCTTTGCATCCGAGGCATGAGCAAGATCCTTCTCGTGAGTAAGGAAGTGTGGTTTTAAATGGGATTTGGAGCAAGTAGCATTGGGCTCTTTGAACTTTTTCACGACCTTTCTCATAGCATTTCCAACAGCTGCGTCAATCATAGCTTGAAGAACATCTTTGTTAATTTTGAGGTTCACAATTGTAGCATCATTAGCATGTGTTACATCATCAATGACGTGATCGACAGTTGTCTTATCCGAGTTTGTCATACTCGAGACTTGGTCCCTAACACCAAATGAAATAATTACTTAGTTGTACTACAATAGCTATTCATCATCCTGATGTCCTAACACATACTAACCATGGTACCATTAAACAATACAGGCTAATATAGTATGAACATTCCCAATGAATGTTATTTAAATATATATATCAATTATATTTAGCCTAGGCCATAAAAAGACCATCAATGGCATTTAAGGTTTGGACCTAGTCCATCACCTTTTTGACAGAGGATCAAGATGTCACATCTGTCTTTATCTTATTGATGATTTTGGATAGCTTGAGAGCTTTTCATAAGAATATTGGAAAAGAGTGATTCCTAATGGATGTAAAGCATCCATCTAAAATTGTTGAAGCAGTCTCTAAAGTATCATCGGCCAATTCTACCTCGCGTTACATGTCTAGAGTCCTAACAGGCGGATACAACAGTTTACCACATTTATTGCCCCCAATAGACTTATCTGCGCCAGAATCAAACAAATTCCCGCATAAACATTATTGATAAGGAAAGGTACCTTCTATATCGTTATCATTCTGCACTATCTCATGGGTGTTCATCTGGAAGACTCGCGTGCTTGTTTTCTTGGCCTCTTCAGGCTTCCTTGCAAGCTTTGGGCAGTTGGTCTTGATGTGCCCTTCCTCGTTACAATTGTAACAAGTCACGTTCTTTAACTCCTTGCATTCTAAAGTCTTGTGACTTGGGCTTGCAGATTCCGCACAGTTTAGCACGTGGGTCGATCGTACATTTTCCTGAATGATGCTTTCTGCAGTTACTGGATTTGGGTCTGTTATTAGACTGACTTGAGTTTTTCTTGAACTCGGGATCTTTCCTATGTTCAGAATTTCCTTTCTTCTTCTTGTTAGATTGATGACAGCTTTCCTTTTCTCCTTTCCTTTTTTCCCTCGCCAGAAGTCTTAACAGACTTATTCCTGATTGCATCTAAAGTGAGAGATAAGGATAAGTCCACCACGGACCTATATGTGGTAGGCCTAGATGCCTTGACATTTCCCTTAATTTCTGGTGCTAGGCCTCCAATAAAACGCGCTATGCGTTTAGGTTTAGGGGTGACTAAATAGGGAACTAGGCGGGACATAGTGTTGAAACTTGTCACATATGCCTGACAATCTAAATTCTTCATGACCAGAGTTGTAACAACCCTCAATAAACCGACACCCTCATAATATTTCCGACACTCTAGTATATTTTAAAATATCCCAATATGTCTTTAAATACACCTCGTATGTGAAAACCGAGCCCGAAATACAATATAGCATTAAAAATAAAATTTAAAATTTAATTATTAAGTTGAGGCGGGCCGCGTAGGACCCACCCCAACACTCACGCGGGCGGTATGAAGGTTAGAACCTGACTTCGTCTGATTTCTTAAGTTCAGGTGGGGCGCGTGAACCCCATCTCAATCTTACGCGGGCCGCGTGAGATCGAAATAGTAGCTCAGCCCGGTGATGACACGTGTCATCATCGTGGCGGGTCTAGAGGATGAGCCGGACAAGCTAGTCCGTTGACCAGGGTTGACGCAGGCCGTATAACCCTTGTCCTTTCTTTACGCGGGCCGTGTGGAGACCAGATTTTAGTACTATATAAGAATGGCCTCGGGATTTCATTTCCGATCGTTCAAATTCGTTTCTGTATCTCAAATTTTGAAGTATTAGGCATAGAAAGCTGGTATTATACCCCCTAATTAGCAAGGTTCTGCTCCGTTGTAAGTATTATAACCCCGGTTTCATACTAGATACGCTGCCCGATTGATTTAGGGTTCCGTAACAACTGTCGTGGTTCTGCCCGACGTAGTTTTTGGAATGCCGTCTCGGGGAGGGTACCATTAATATTTTCAAAGGGTTATGATACTAACCAATGTACACTTGTATAAATTATAAATTATATCTAGGAAACCCTTACGCGAAGTCTAAGATAGCAATGTGAGTTTATCCAATTTTTGTTAACCTTTTTGTAATATTTTACAAAACCTTAATTGTTTTACAATGTGATTAAGCGGTGATTAAGTCTTTGTAGTTCTTCAATTACTTACGGTATGTTGGGGTTTTGTATACAAAATTTACTACTGCGAGTAGTAAGTCGGGATGACAGTACGTTACCATTGGACAACGAGTTAGCCAATGTGTAATATGACCCACAAGTCAGGATTGACAGTACTGAATGAGTAATTGTGTAGAAATAAACAATGTGATCGCTCTCAATACTGTTTTAATTGATAAAATGTTTCTTGATTAAACTGGGATTTACTCACCAGTATTTCCCACTGACAAATGTTTTTAAAACGCGTTTCAGGTAACACAATGTGATAACCAATTAGTAAAAAGCCAGCTGGAGAGCATTGAAGGCTTGGGAAAAATGTGGCTATAAAAGTTACCTAAAAGACGATGTTTTAAATTCAATAAAATAGGGTTTATCCCTATAAACGTACTGTAATACGAAACTTGGGTTTTACCCATGTAATTAGTAATATTAAATATGGTGGTTTTACTCTGATAAACATTTCCTAACTATGGTCCTGATGTAATTTTCGCTGCCAAATTAACAAGCTGATACCACCGAAACTCTGAGTTCGCGTCCGCCCGTTCCCGGGACAGATAAGGGATCGGGGGTTGCGACAGAAGGTGGTATCAGAGCCTAGCAACTGGTCTAATCCAAAGAAGTGTTCTGCTGACACTTAAATTCTAAATTTTGTGTTAGGAAATAAATTACAGAAATACGTGCATAACTGTATTTATTTGTTATGTGTTATTTGACTATTTGTTAGTTTACAGTATGAGTGATCAAGGACCCTCAGACATGTGTCCTCAGTTGTCTGATTCACCTAGGAGTGAAGGTACCTCATCACAGCCTGCCCTTTCTGGGTATTCTGCTGATCAGGAAGAAGGAATGTTTGCCTTTAAAGCTCAGTCAGAAAAGCCATTCCCTCATAAGAAACGAGGATGGTTTAGTAAGGAAGCCTTTGCACGTAGGAAAAGAATGCGAAAGTTGCAACAGCAGAGAGTTTTAGCAGCTGCTAAGCGAAAGACAGATGCCCATACATAGGATATTCTTAATAGAAGCCTAGCCAATTTCCATATTCTAGCTACAACTGCTGCTGACCCGAGTTTGGAACAACTAGTAGCCCCACAACCACTAATCCCAGACCAACCCATGGAGATAGAAAACCCTGAAAACCAAGTGGAGATGCATGACTTCAACCCAGAGGAAATCCCTAGGGTACCTGCACCAAACCCCCTAGACCCAAATTACGACCCCTGGTGGGACGATAATAGGGACTTTGTGCAACGTTACCCGATACATGAAGACACACCCATACAGAACATAGGAGCCTACCCAGGTATGGACCCTTTAGATCCCTATTACCATAATGACTACATTAGGGAGATCTTAGAAGATCCTTACCGATTTCAGACACTTTCACCCCCATATCAGGAACCCGCACCCCAGATTCCGAACCCAGTCCTAGAACCTGCACCCCCAATGAGTGCAGAAAACGTGCAAGAACTTAGGACCTTTGGGGAGGAAATTTTAGAAAGCAGTGAGAGAATGAGACAGGTGGGAGAGCGTCTCGTAGGGAAATACGATGAGCGCAATATGGATTTTTGGATAAATCCATATCCGTGACGTGATAGAGGAGATGATAATAGTAATAATAATATAATAAAATAAAAATAAAATATGTGTGTACGGATGCCTATTACTATTAGTGTAATTCTATTTCTGATGGTATTGTAATTTTTACTTCAGTACTAGTAATAGATGCATAATAGTATATGAATAGAGTACAAGTCGCAATGATCGACGCTTTTGGCAAAAAAAATGCGTGTCATGTGATTAACTATATTAATATTATTTTGTAATATTAATGATTGGTAAATGTTTAAAATTCAGATGGCCGATGAAGGAAATCCAGGAAATCTGAATAATGATAACCAGAGTAACATTAACGTGGTTAATGAGAATCCAAGCATCAATAACAATGGAAACCAAATGGATAATAGTGATGTTCAACATATAGTGGCACAAGGAATCATAGATGCCATGCCATTTATTATTCAAACTATTCAAGAAGCGAATAATAAAAGTAAGCATAACAGTAAGCGACCCATCGAACCCGAAAACAGCGTAAACAATGGACCTATACTTCAAATGTCCATTCCCAAAAGAAGAAGAACCGTGTCTTACGGTTGTTCTTATAAAGAATTCTGGTCTTGTAAACCAATGGAATTCTCGGGCAACGAAGGGGCCATTGCAACTCTACGCTGGATAGAGAAGACTGAGGCAGTCTTAAGAATAAGCAAGTGTGCTGAAGAAGATAAAATATTGTTTGCTTCTAATCTGTTTAAGAATTCAGCGCTAGAATGGTGGAACACTATCCTCCAATCAAGAGGAAGTGATAGAACCTACAATATGGAATGGGAAGAATTTAAGAACAAGGTAGAAAGGAAATTCTGCCCACGCAATGAAAAGGAACAGATAGCAAACAAATTCCTAAACCTTAGGATGACTGGTGTGGATAGTAAGGGATACACTAAATTATTCTTCGAATATGCTAGAATAGTGCCAACTCTTGCTTCACCAGAACCAGTGTTAATCTCCCGTTATATTTGGGGATTAATTGGAGAGATTAGACACGTAGTCAAGGTAGCTAGACCTCAAACCATAGAAGAAGCTGTAGAACTAGCAAATACCTTGACAGATGAATTAGTCCGTACCCGAGAAGAGGATCAAAGAATGAATCTAACCCAAAAGCTCACACAAGAATTTCGTTCTGGAAATTTTAATCGTGGGAAAAATATAGGTTCTACCTCTGCACCTTACTGTAAGAATTGCAAAAGAAAGCATTCAGGAAGATGCTCCATATACTGTAACTTTTGCAAAATATCGGGACACAAGGAAGAAAACTGCAGGAAGAAAGCTAATAACAGGATATGTTACAACTGCGGAGAACAAGGTCATATCAAGCTTAATTGCCCAAAATTAGCTCCAGCTACAAACAACAAGAATATTCAAAATACTAGAGCATTTGTTCTAACTGCGGATGAAGCTAAGATGATTCCAGGTGTCATAGCTGGTACGTTTTTAGTTAATGATGTTTTTGCTAAAGTATTATTTGACTCTGGTGCAAACCAAAGTTTTATTAATACATCATTTTGCAAATTTCTAAATCAGTCATTAACTAAACTACCACAAGAATGCTTAGTAGAGACAGCTAATGGAGAAACCGTTAGAATTTCTGAAATCTTGCAGGGATCAAGAATAGAAATTTTAAATCAGAAATTTATTGCAAACCTTTATCCCATGAATCTAGCAGGATTCGATGTTGTTTTAGGAATGGATTGGTTAATAACCAATAAAGCCCGTATTTTATGTGATCAAAAGTCAATTCAAGTAAATTCACCAAAAGGTAAAATGATCACAATTAAGGGATATAAACCATCTAGATCCACAAAATTTATCTCTGTGATGAAAACTTCAAGTTATATAAGAAAAGGTTCTATAGTGTATTTGATTTCTATAATCACTAACACTGAAGGAAAGGATTTAAAAGATATTCCAGTAGTATCTTAGTTTTCAGATGTATTTCCAGAAGAATTGCCAGGGCAACCTCCAGATAGAGAAGTTGAATTCAGAATCCATTTAATACCAGGAGCAGCACCAATTGCCAAAGCACCCTACCGTTTGGCACCTGCAGAAATGCAAGAATTAAAGAAACAATTAGATGAATTGTTGGAAAAAGGATTTATACAGCCAAGTTCGTCACCATGGGGAGCGCCGATACTATTTGTTAAAAAGAAAGACGGATCGATGCGTATGTGCATTGATTACCGTGAATTAAACAAGGTCACGATTAAGAATCGGTACCCATTACCAAGAATCGATGATCTGTTTGATCAATTACAAGGAGCTCGATTTTTCTCTAAAATCGATTTAAGATCAGGATATCATCAATTAAAGGTACAGGAAGAGGATATTCCTAAAACCGCATTCAGAATAAGGTATGGTCATTATGAATTTACTGTCATGCCATTTGGTTTAACCAATGCCCCAGCTGCATTTATGGACATGATGAACCGAATATGTAAGCCATATTTGGATAAATTCATAATCGTCTTCATAGATGATATTCTAATTTATTCTAAGAATAAAGAGGATCATGCAAAGCATTTGCACGCATTTTTAAGTTTATTAAGAAAAGAAAAGCTTTATGCTAAATTTTTCAAGTGCAAATTTTGGTTAGAACAGGTACAGTTTCTTGGACACCTAGTCAATCATGAAGGAATTCATGTGGATCCCACAAAAATCGAGGCGATTACTAAATGGAAAACCCCTGAGTCACCAACCGAAGTTAGAAGTTTCTTAGGATTGGCTGGTTGTTATAGAAAATTTATTCAAGATTTTTCTAGAATAGCCATTCCTTTAACTAAGCTAACCTGTAAATCTGTTAAGTTTGAATGGGGATTAAAACAAGAAGAAGCCTTTAGAATCCTTAAGCAAAGATTAACCCATACACCCATATTAGCGTTACCAGAAGGAACTGAAGACTTTGTAGTCTATTGTGATGCTTCCAAATTCGGTTATGGATGTATATTAATGCAACGTTAAAAGGTTATAGCTTACGCATCTAGACAACTTAAGAATCATGAAGAGAATTATTCAACACATGATTTAGAGTTAGGAGCTATAATTTTTGCTCTTAAGATTTGGAGACATTACCTTTATGGTAGTAAGTTTACCATATTCACTGATCATAAGAGTTTTAGGTATATTTTCAAGCAAAAGGAGTTGAATATGAGACAACGACACTAGATGGAGATTCTTAGTGATTATGATTGTGATATCCAGTATCATGAAGGAAAAGCAAATGTAGTAGCAGACGCTTTAAGTCGAAAGTATCATGAAAAGCCAAAAAGGGTACGTTCTCTTAAATTAAATCTACAAGTAGATTTAAATGATCAGATAAGAGAAGCACAAGAATCAGTAATCAAGGATGATAATGAAAAATTAAAAGGTATGCTAAAAGAATTAGAACAAGGAACAGATGGAATTTGGAGATTTCATAAGAAGAGAATGTGGATACCTAAATTAGGAAACCTACGTTATCGTATTTTAGAAGAAGCCCATAAGTCTAAATTTACGATGCATCCAGGAAATGATAAAATGTACCAGGATTTAAGGAAAAATTTCTGGTGGATAGGAATGAAAAAGGACATAGCAGTCTATGTTTCTAAATGTTTAACTTGTTCACAAGTTAAAGCTGAACACCAGAAACCCTCAGGTTTGTTACAACAGTTAGAAATGCCAGTGTGGAAATAGGAATTGATAACAATGGATTTTGTTACTAAGTTACCCAAAACAAAGAAAGGAAATAATACAATCTGGGTGATTGTAGATAGGTTAACCAAGTCAGCTCATTTCCTACCAATGAAGGAAACTTTCAGTATGAAACAGTTAGCTAAGTTATATGTAAATGAAATTGTTTCTTTCCATGGAATTCCTTTATCAATTGTTTCTGATAGAGATAGCCGCTTTACCTCTCATTTTTGGTCAAGTTTCCAAAAGGCAATGGGAACCAAGTTAAAGTTGAGCACAGCTTATCATCCTCAAACGGACGGACAAAGCGAAAGAACAATTCAGACAATGGAGGACATGCTTAGAGCTTGTGTAATTGATTTCGGAGGTAATTGGGACGATCACTTACCTTTAATAGAATTTTCTTATAATAATAGTTATCACGCAAGTATCAATGCTGCACCATTCGAAGCACTTTATGGACGAAAGTGCCGAACCCCAGTCTGTTGGGCAGAAATTGGGGAA